>BQNB010058066.1:0-35618 GCA_026074375.1 Tanacetum coccineum
TCACACGTCAACATCATTTAATAGTGAACCGAATCTACAAATAACAAATTCGATTCACAAATCATTGTTAAAATCGAGTTATGGTAATGATTCATTGAACTTGTACAGATGATTCAATATTGTACTTATATCGCAAAATCGAATGATTTTTAACATTTATTCAAAAAAAAATTTGCACATTTTGGATTATAATCATATTAAAACGAGTTTTACGCTTGAAAAACTTGAATCAAAGTTACAAATCTATCGTTCTGGAAAACCTTCTCAATCTTCTCAAAATAAAAACCTTCTCAATCGATCCGGCTTCTACGTACAACATCGTGTATATATATTTACATACATAATAATTCATGTTTTTATTTTGATATTAATAATCTTGTTCATATATATGTTGTACTTTTAAAATATAAAGTCTAGGGGTACAATGTCAAAAGGGTTATTTGTTTATTTTTTAAAGTTATTAAAAAACATGAAAACTTATAAATTTACATTTAAATTCATATAATCATATATATATATACTATATATAAGATCCAGTCTCATCATTTAATAGGCAGTCTTAATGATGTGACTAAACCAATATACCTAGGGGTGAGCAGAAACCACACCGCAAATCGTAAAACCACAAAAACCGCACCACGGCGAAAACCGGTGGATCGGTTTTAAGAAAAAATAAAAACCGCAAAATGCGGTGCGATTGCGGTTTTACCCATAAAACCGAACCACAAAATCCGCACCGCACCGCACATTAATTTTATAAAACCGAAAAACGGCACATTGATTATTTAATGTGTTATAAGGCTTCTAGTGCATATTATCAATAATATTCTAAGTGATGTGTGTGTTTACATTAAATATATGCATTGTTATAACCGAAAAAACAACATTGTAAACCAAAAGCCGCAAAAACCCACATTAATTATATAAATTATAAGTGATGGTGCGGTGCGGTTAAAACCCGCAAAACTCATAAAAACCGCAAAACCGAAACCGCAAAAACCACGCGGTTGCGGATTCTCACTTTTTAAAAACCGCAATTGCGAATGCGGTGTGGTTTTTGCCAAAATTCGCACCGATCCGCACCATGCTCACCCCTAAATATACCAACTCAAAAAAATAATCCAGGCTGCATATGGAGTCTTTATGACTTATAATTAATGTTAAGTATAATTAATCTTAAGTATTAATAAACTAATTAAATTCATTTTCTCACACCCTTTTGATTCCACTTCATTCGGTTATTCGCATTCATTAGTTGCTTTATTAATTCATCATTTAACTCAAAAAGTTATTCAAAGGTTTCTATCCATGCCTATATAAAAGGTACCACCCAGAAGTTATCGATTATTGGCAATATACATGAGAAGTAACAACCTACATATTTTTCACACCAACAAAAGGTTAAAGAGGCTTCTTTATTGATTCGTCATTTGATATGTTCATTGTTCTTTTATTTAATAGCAATAAACGTTTAGGTAATAAATTGTTTGCTATTTGTCTAACCTACTTATTTGCATACTTTGGTATTACTAATGTTGTACATCTTGCTTAGGTATGCCCTAACCTACATATTTTCATACTTGCAACAGGTAAAAGGATCCATTTAGGATTAGAGGTATGTGAGCACATGATTAATTTATGTGTGATATTATTCGTGATTTAACCTTTTGTTTGTTATTATGTTAACCTAGGTGCTTTGACACTTTCAACATGTATATCATGTACGTAAAGATATAATGATGTGCACAGACGGATGCAAAAAATTGTTGATGTGGATCATATGTTTAACTTTTATCATATATTTATTTTACAATCAAATAATTTTGTATCAATCAAATGCATCATTTATGTTTTTCTTGACTAATGGGAAAAAAGCACGGATGCTACTATAAATGTAATAATATAGCATGAGGTATGTCAAAATAATTTGTAGAAGATGTATGAGTGAATATTTGTTTGATGGAAATATCAATAGCTATACAATCAAAAAGTTTTGACACGGGTTATTTGAGAGGGAAGTACCATGCTTACAAATTATTTTATGACTATTTAACTACATATTACACGTCACATTTTAGTTACATGCACCATCATACCTATCATTATCTTACGTGCCAATATCGGTTAAACATTAGTTTGAAAAACCCGTATCCGCTTAACATTGGTTGACCGCAAATTTTAGCTCAAATAATTTTATGACTATTTACCTAAACATTACGCGACACCGATGAGGTGTAATTTCATACACTTTTTCAGGGTCATTTAACCCCCGAAATCATGCAAATATCTCCATTCATCATGCTTAATCGTTTCTTTTTGTCATTTTAGCATTTGAAAGGCATTTGGAGGAAATACACGTGACCCAAACTCAATTTGGGAAGAAACGGGACAAGATTGCAACTCTACATGAAGATGATCAAGATTTGGCATACATTGCGTGAAGACGGCGTCACAAATCCTTGTGACGATGTCAAAGTCCTCAAGAGACGACGTCAAGATTTTTTACGACGACGTTAGAGTAGCCGACACTGAAGAAGCCCAAAGAAGATTATGCGGGTTGACGGCGTCACAATTAACAAGCGATGCCGTCGCGACTTAATCCTTATATCTACAAACCCTAGTTTTGTGCTTTGTGTGGAAAACTTTGAAGGATCGAACCTATACTTATAGCTGCGTTTTAGACGATTTTTAGGGTTTTATAACCCTTATGTAACCACCATAACTCCATGTTCAATTAAAGTGAAGTCCTTTATTCCTTTTAATCTTTTGATATGTCTATGTATTGTTTGATTAATTATTCTTCGCTTTCAATTAACATGCTTGGCTAAATATAATCTGTGTTTGCTTATGATTGCATGAAACCTGGTTGTTTATCTTTTCTTATTGCTTCTTGTTAATGATGTGCGCGTTAGGCTTTAGAAAATTAGCTTCTTAATTGCATAGCGAAGACGTCTAGGGAAACGCGGCTAGGTTAGAGGATACCCACGCAATAGTCTTCATACTACCTTGCCATTTGGGTGGAATCCGAGTTAGGTGTTTAATTATCTATATACTTACACATTCCATTACGAGGGTGACGGGCAATAAAATTGGATAAGACAACTAGGGAGTAGTGCATGATTAGGTAAACACATTTGTTTAACCATACGAGTTTTCTATCACCTTTACTTTTCTGCAATTAGTATAGAATTAGGAGTAGTTAATTAGTTTAATCAAAACTCCCTTCAAACCTAAGATTTTACTTGCTTTCATAAAATAAAATAAAAATAAATACAAAAAATATTCTTCTCTCAACCTCTAGACCTTAGTGACCATACAATTTGAGCCTACCCAAACTATTCCCCTAGAGAACGATAATAACCCCCCTCCCCCCGAGTCTTGCCTATAATACACTACAACGGTTAGGTACATTGCCTAGGAGGGTTGTAAAACTTCGGTTTGCAATCACCCGCACATCAAGTTTTTGGCGCCGCTTGTCGGGGAATAGTCTAGGTTTCGAATTGTATCTAGCTTAGGTCTACTCACTAGATTCATATCAAGTGAGATTTTTTTTTTTAGTTTAGCTTTCTTTTAGTCTATCTTTTCTTTGAATGTTTGTTTGTAGTTTATTTTTCTAAGAAATCAAGTCTTCACCATGGATAACACAAACCCACCATCGCCACCCAAATCACTAACCTCATTAATTGAAAGTAAAATTTGTATGCTTAACTCATTCCTCGAATCATTAAACTTAGTCTCCCATCATCTAATACACAATTTGTTTGCACAAAAGAAAATGATGTAGATGTAATGTTTGTTGAATTAATTAAGAAGTATGATGATTATAGTGAGGAGGAATTAGAAGAGGAAAATAATGTAGCAGCAGGAGAGGAATTAGGTGTAGAGTACTTTGATAAATTTCCAACTAGAAGCAAACTAGCATATCATAAGTACTTAATGTGTGTCCCAATTCCGTCTTTGTTTATAAGAAACCCAACCATTGTAGGAGGAAGTCCTTTGAACCATAAAATACCATGCAACATAGGACACATACATGTGTGGAAGGCCTACATAGATCTTAATTCCTCTATAAACATCATGACTTGTACGCAATATAATTGGATCATGAGAAAACAACTTGAACCTAGGGACGATCCTGAGAGTCTTAGAGGAATAAGTAATTTTACTGGAAGAGTTAGAGGAATGCATATCTTTTTAGGAAATTTCACTTATGTTTTGGATTTCCTGATTGTTGAGGATATTAGTTCGGTTATAGACCCTAGCTTGTCACATGTAGTGCTTGAAAAGCCATTTGTTGAGGTGTCCAATATGACTTATGATTCATCATTAGGAATAGTAAAGTTCACAAATGGAACCGACAAAATTGCTTACATGATGCCCTATAAGATTGAGCACTTTAAATCCTTATCAAACATGGACAAAGAGCACAAGCAATCGGTCTACTTTAGAAGTGAAGAGGACAAGAGGAGAGGAGTAGACTATGTGATGAATAAGATATTAGGGTTTTATAAAGAATGCTTAGAGCTTGGACCTAAATACTTAACAAGACTTGATGGAAGTAGGACAATCGATGGAGTCACGTAAGGAGTGTGACTCAGAGTCTAGCTAGAAGACTCGTTAATAAAGAAAAGCGCTTATTGGGAGGCAACTCAATCTTTTATTTTATGCATTTTAAGAGTGTCGTGTGTTTTATTCTTTATTGTTTGTTCTTATATGTTTGATTTATATGTGATCATGCTTTGTTTTGTATTTAACTTCGCCTTAATTGAAATCAAAGGTATTTTGCATAAAATGAGTGTAGGGGAGAAAATATCCGGTTTATAAGAACCAATTTCAAACATATAAAATAAAGAATTTTAGATTAATTCGCACATTTTATGTTTTGTTTGTTTGTTTTGAGTCATATGTTTGTACTAACCGTTTTTGTGGCCTATGCATTAAAATTTTCCAGGAAATCATTAATAAGATATGTTTGCAGAAATCTTTCCAGAAAACGAAAGAAGGAAGTTTCACAGTTTGTGGAGATGGCGTCAAGAATTTTCCTGACGGCGTCACCACTGTAGCATTAGTGAATTTTGTATTTTTTTCAAATTTTTGAAGAGTTATTTTTTTTAATTTCTAGAAATTTTAATTTTCCTAACTCTTGCAGAAAGCCACGATTACATTAGTACATACATTCTATCTTTATTTCTTTCTTAGGATTTTAATTCATGATTAATAGGGTTGTATATCATTCTTGTAGAATTTTACGCTTGGTATAGTTGCTTTTTGTCTTTGATTTGCAAGTTGTATTAGATAAGGAGAGTCCGGAAGTTCTTTGGATTTTCACGTGGACGATTCTTGGATGAAGATTTAGCCGGTTTATCTTGTTTCTTCTCCATTGTTAAGCAAAACCAGGGGAGTATTAGTTTCTCTCGCTTTTCTTGTTTTCCCTTTATTCGTTTTCAGGTACTCATAGAACATTGGGGACAATGTTCAAAATAATTGTAGGGGAAATAAAAGCTTTAGAAATTATTCCTTCAATTGCATTTGCTTTATTCTTAAAAAGATGTGTAATATACCGAAACATAGTTTAGGACAATAATTTTAGCCAAAATTAATTTTTTTATGACATATACCGGTGAAACTGTAGTATTATAAGCGTCTCATAGATATGAGTTATATGACTAGCACAAAAACCCTATCACTAAAAAATTCCACCCAAAAAATGTGAGGTTCGCCCCTAGATCTTTAGGAATTAAAGCATTGTCTTTGGTGCCTTTGATGATATTAACCTTTTGCTTGCTCGAGTTAAGGATTTGAGCAATCACATGTGTCTCGTTCATGGATTTGAACGAGCATGTGTGGTTTTGTCGCTTTTTCTGGATCATTGATATCGGTTAGGATTATGAGAGTGTACCGGTAGTATTATAAATTCTAGAACTTGCTTTAGCGATTCATCCCGAGACTGCTAGTGAGATCGTATTCGTGTGATAAGAGGCATTAGGATAAACCTTTATTTTTAGCCTTCTTTTGTTATAGTTAAAATGGTCTCCTCGGTCATATAACTACCCCCACACCCTTGCTATGCACTCATTTTTAGTGCAAAATACTCCTAGTACACCCCTCTGAGCCTATCCTTTTCTTGATTCTCGTAATTTTCTGGTGGATCCCGGATTATTAATGAAGAGCATTGTTTACACCCCACCAAAATGATACACCAAAATCACTTTAGCCTTCCTTGTGGGTACTCATTTTTAGTATATTATTGTTATCACATTTGTTAAACCCCAATTAATTAGTTACTTGAGTACATGGTTGCTAAGTCGGGTCATTATTATTGTATATAATTTTGGGACGATTGGGATTCATGGTAGTCTTTATTATACGGACAAATGGGGAAGAAAAGTTAAGTCATTACCCCATGTTTTTCTAATATTCTCCATGTTATGTTGATCCTTTTCAATTCGGGTCATTAGTTAGTTTATTTCATTGAGTATTAAAAAACTCAAGTGTAGGTGTGCTATTATAAACCCCAAGTCATGTATTATTTATGTTTCAGCAGATGGTAGGGCAAAAGTGTATATAATAAAAAAAATTAGAAAAATGAAAAAAAGCCAAAAAAATATGTTAGAAAATATGGGCTGCCATCTTGCTATTGTTTATGTTAAAGAAAGAGTCTAGAAAAGAAAAGAAAGAGATTGATGTGGAGTTTGTATATTATTGTCCTAGTTTCGTCGAATCTTGGCTTAGCAATGCCTTTTACATGTATTCTTGTATATAATTAGCTTGCCACCAGACAAAATTCCCCCAAATACCCCAACCGTGTTTCCTTTACCCTACACCTATACATCACAACCCTTTAAAGACATCTTTGATAGTAATTCCTAGGTGCTTACGCCAAAGCGGTGGAGGTTTTTGATCCTTTATCAAGCTTATGGTAATTTATATACTATGAAAGGTAGTGAGTGTTATTTTCCCATTTTCTATATTGTTATAATTCATTATTACACCCGAGAGAATGAGAGAATCCAAACACTTATGTGAGGTGCTAGTATATAATTTCCGTGCTTTTCATTACAAGGTCTAATTGGTTGTGCCACAAATTATCTTTATTGAGTCAGTTAAATACCTCCCGACTTTGCTATTTACTAGGTAGAAAAGCCTAATTGCTTGAGGACAAGCAAATCCCAAGTGTAGGGTATTTGATAAGGTGTAATTTCATACACTTTTTCAGGGTCATTTAACCCCCAAAATCATGCAAATATCTCCATTTATCATGCTTAATCGTTTCTTTTTGTCATTTTAGCATTTGGAAGGCATTTGGAGGAAATACACGTGACCCAGACTCAATTTGGGAAGAAACGGGACAAGATTGCAACTCTACATGAAGATGATCAAGATTTGGCATACAGTGCGTGAAGACGGCGTCACAAATCCTTGTGACGATGTCAAAGTCATCAAGAGACGACGTCAAGATTTTTTACGACGACGTTAGAGTAGCCGACACTGAAAAAGCCCAAAGAAGATTATGCGGGTTGACGGCGTCACAATTAACAAGCGATGCCGTCGCGACTTAATCCTTATATCTACAAACCCTAGTTTTGTGCTTTGTGTGGAAAACTTTGGAGGATCGAACCTATAATTTATAGCTGCGTTTTAGATGATTTTTAGGGTTTTATAACCCTTGTGTAACCACCATAACTCCATGTTCAATTAAAGTGAAGTCCTTTATTTCTTTTAATCTTTCGATATGTCTATGTATTGTTTGATTAATTGTTCTTCGCTTTCAATTAACATGCTTGGCTAAATATAATCTGTGTTTGCTTATGATTGCATGAAACCTAATTGTTTATCTTTTCTTATTGCTTCTTGTTAATGATGTGCGCGTTAGGCTTTAGAAAACTAGCTTCTTAATTGCATAGCGAAGACGTCTAGGGAAACGCGGATAGGTTAGAGGATACCCACGCAATAGTCTTCATACACCTTGCCATTTGGGTGGATTCCGAGTTAGGTGTTTAATTATCTAAACACTTACACATTCCATTACGAGGGTGACGAGTAATAAAATTGAAGAAGACAACTAGAGAGTAGCGCATGATTAGGTAAACACATTTGTTTAACCAATTCCATCACGTTTACTTTTCTGCAATTAGTATAGAATTAGGAGTAGTTAATTAGTTTAATCAAAACCCCCTTCAACTCGAGATTTTACTTGCTTTTATAAAATATATAAAAAAACAAAAATACTCTAGAAGGGTTGTAAAACTTCAGTTTGCAATCACCCGCACATCAGACACGCTTAAATTACATACACCTTAATTATTGACACAAACATTACGCTACCAACAATTTAATGCCACCGTTGTGCATCGCACGGGTCTGAATGTCTCATCTAGTTAAAATTCAACCACTAATGTTTTATTAATTAACCCTTTTAAAAAAAATTGTTTTCACAAATTTGACACATATATTTTTATGTGTTTTTTCTCCATTTTGACCAGATTTGATTTAATTTTATCTTTTTCTTAACTAATCAGATCGCACGATTTTGACTATGTGTCAAAATCAAACGACCTAGGGCCTGTTTAGTTAATTTTTTCATTAAGTCATGTTTAATTAACATATGACTTAGGTGGTGTTTGATTTGAACTTAATCGACTTAATATGAAGAAACTCAATTTATTAAGTCATGTGAAAAGTTGTTTGTTTTTCGCTTAATCAAAAGAAATGACTTAAAATAATAAGTGATAAAACTGAGGGTCTCCACATTAAGTCGTCTGTTAATTAAACACGACTTAATAAAAATATTAAACAAACAGACCCTTAATGTGGAGACCCTCAGATTTGTCACTTATTGTTTTAAGTCATTTCTTTTGATTAAGTTAAAAACAAATAACTTTTCACATGACTTAATAAATTAAGTTTTTCCAATTAAGTCAATTAAGTTAAAATCAAACACCATCTTAGTCTAATTTTTTTACTATAAGATGTTATTGCTAAGAAACCTCCGAAATAATGTAATTATTTATTATATAAAAGATTGCGAGAAAAGTTTATTTGCATATCAGTTTATCCTCACATACCAAGGGACAAATCTCCACCATCTATTTGAGTTTGATCTAATGATAGGGATTAATCTAAGATTTAATTTTATTTAATGGATAAGATTAAACCTTAAAAAACATCCACCACCCCTTCTTACTTTTGTGTTTTTTAATTAAAACACACTTTCACTCTTATTTTTAAAAATTACATATCGCAAAAACCGCAAAACGTTAAGATACATAAATTACACCATCGTGAAGAGCATTAAATTATCTTTCAATAGAGGGGCACTTTCATATACTTTCGACAAACTTTTTTGTTTTTTTGTATTTTATTGTTTTTTCTCGGTGTAGTATTTTGTTTGATATATCACGTGTGATATTACACTAATCTGTAAGTTAGAACACTTCACATGCTTTCGTAAAACGCGTATAAATATTTGTGTGGAACTTCAAGTGACTCATCGTTTTTGGCATTGAAAAGTATATATCCTTAGCTTTCCAACCATTTATCATACATAATTTTTGGACCTTCAAATCAAAACAGTTTATTTATAGAAGTTGGTGAATATCGAAGAATTTTATTTTTTATCGTCAAACCTACTTGAAGTATCACATGTGATATAACATATTTGTACATTCGAACACTCAACATGATGTCATGAAATGAGCGTAAGTATTTATGTAAAACATTAAATGGTTCATCATGTTTGACATTAAAAAACAAATATCTTTACCATTCTAACCATATATATCAAACATAATTTGTGAAAATTAAATTAAAACACTATTTTCTCACAAAACTATGTTTTAACCCTGTAGGACATTAGAAATCATAACACAATCGGATGACAAGTGGATTAGCCAAATCTAGAGAGAGAAAGTGAGAGAGAACTTTCTAGTGAGAGAAAATGAACTTGTATTATGTAAATGACTAACCCACCTCTTCCATGGCATGGAAGAGGCTTAAATAGTAACAACAAAAACCGGCCTAAGGCCTTGGTAGAGGGCTTACACGTTGGGTTTAATACCCGGCCCATTATCGACTGTTGTACATTAACTACTTAACTACGAGCAACAATAAATGGTAAACTACACGGGGTGACCGAGTCTTTTTTCTAATATCTAACAATCTCCCCCTAAGGGAGGTCACCCCAGAAAATACTAAATTAAGCTCAGCAATCTTGATCTTATGTTCCGCTCGTAGTCTTTGATTCTTCATGCATTGATCTCTTTGTACATAATGTAGTGATCTTTGAACTTAGTTCCTTTGACTTGTGTGATCTTTGAGATCATCAGCCATAGTAAATCTCTTAATCATCTTTGTTGTAGTATTGCCTCCATGTAAAGTTGTGACCTTCGGACCGGCATGCTCACACTTTTCTGGTTCATGATAGCATGTATCAGAGTATCAGAGTTGCGGTAGCTGTGTTGTAGGTCTTTCGGTTATCATGATGTCTTTAATTAGGAATGTTAAGTGTGAGCATGGGGTTGTAAATTGACATGTCTCTTGCCAGCAACTGCTATCGTCGGGGATTCCTACAAGTAAACGAAAGTGTCTTTGTTCACTTTCGTTGAATAAGGTTGCAAGAACCATGGTTCCCTGTTAATCAGTATAAATACTGCCTGTGATCAGGTAGAATTCTGAAGAATCTCCTTGACAGGGTTTCGCAGCTGCGCTAGCCGTTCTCAAACCGGAGCATCTCAAAGTAGACAAAGCACGGAGTGAGTGAACCAGTGAATTAAAAACCCACTGATTAATGAGAAATTGATTTGAAAGTCAGCCGCGTGTCACTCAGAAAAGAGTTTTGTGACACATCGAAGGTTTTTATAACATAAATCAAATTTCATCAGAAACACATTTGTTTTGAAAGATATACACAGTCAATGTGCTCGAAAATCAGTTGTTGAGCACATCGAAAGGTTTTCCAAAAACTATCCGTCAATTCACTGCCTGGAACAAGTTTGATTCATAAAGAATCGCACCATCATTGCTTTCCATTTGTCACAAGTTTGATCCATAATGGATCTCACATGTTACCTACCAAGAGCTTGTTTGATGTTGGCTCTAGAAGGATTTCCATCTTCATTGTGAGTACTTTTGTATCACTCGGATGTTCTGGCAATACCACGAGGATAATGCGTAGGACTCTTAAGATCTTACTTGTTATCACAGTGTGTGATGAGCAAGCATATTTTGAATTAGTGTCCTAACGAGATTTATAGATGATCTCATGGCTTCAATTGTGCATTTTTAGTTTTATATCGAAGGCTGGGGCAGTACTGCCACCTTTTTCAATATCATCTAACCTCGAGTGAGAGAGAGGATAGAAATTCGTGATCTCCGTAATAAATGAACACAAGAAATCCTTGAGGGATCTTGAGTGGCTGAGAAGAGGTTTTGTGTAGCGATCACTGGTCCATGATACTTGTCTTCAAATGTTAGCAATCAACCATGTGATTCTGACAGCAATGTAGTGACCCGTTTCTGCCTAATGTTTAACGAGGGCTGATCTTTTCAACCGTGTAAATCTTAACAATATTTTTTCATTTTTCAACCCCTTCAGTGCTGACCAGGACTTCATTTACTAGTACTTTGTTGAGTTGTTCCAGTACTAGCTCCATTATCAGTCCGCACACATCCCTTATTCTCATATTACTCCTTTTGTAATCACACCAAAGGACATTCTACACTAACTAGTCGATTGTCCCTAGGTAATCCCACGGCCTGGCAGATCATGGAACATAAACTTAATCCTACCAACATTATAACTTCTGATAAAGTAAGTACAGGGTCGGTCTTTTGGTACAATTCACTTTGCCATAAAACCAGTTGAAAAATCAATCAAAGTACTTGTGATATATATATCAAAGCCATTGTACCTTGATTGTTTTGATTATTTAGAAGCGCTCCCCTTCAACCAGTGCGTCGGTAATCGAAATTGTTTGGCACATGGAGGGAGGAGTACCTGCTGGAGTCTTAATAGATCACTTTTTTATCAGATTTAATATTTAAATCGCATTCTCTCCCCTGATCAAAAATTTCAAACCATTTGAGATTTAGGATCTCAATTGATTTAAATATGTTAGAAAAATTTGGGAGAAAATGTGGTCTGATTAAATACAAGCCGATATTGGAACCTATATATGCTCCCCCTCAATTAGTAAAGGAGTCCGTTAGTGTCAGTTATGATGAGTTTATAAATGATTTGGAGTTTAACGAGAAACTTATGAAAAATTCATAAACTGACACATAACACTGATTACCACACTACTATATAATGTACAAAGTTTACAATATAATACACATAATATTGACCTTTTAACTGAAATGACGATATCATTCCGTTCTCTGAAGAAGTCTGTAGTCAATATCACGAACACGTCCACCAACAAAGCATTACAGGTTCCGGTAGATCCGTCTTGTCTTCAGTCGCCTTTCAATAGCCGCTATTAACTCATTGCTCCTTGTCACGTCCTTTTGAGTCTATAATTGCGTATTCATACCCGGATTAAGCCGCTTGATCTTGAATTCCTTGACTCTGTAAGCTAGTGCTTCAAGAATACGTGTCAACGTGCCATTACTGAACTTGTATATTTTGTTGAACCGCATGATCTATCGTTCATTGTTGTTGATCGGGAACACTACTGCTTGAGGAGACTCAATAATGGTATAATCATGCTTGAACTCGTAGCCTTTAGCATCCCATCCTGGTTTAGTGAGGTTTAACTGTGTCTGGTAGCTTTCAATGCCGAGTTGAAAATCTTCAACTCGCTGTCGAATCACTAAGTTTTGGGTCTATAGCTTGACAGCAGTAGATAGCATCCGTTTGTCTGAACCAAGAAGATGATCGAGATGGCCTTGTAGAAGGAGCAGATTCAGGTCTTCAAAGTCACTAGGATATAGGTTCTTAAAATCTTTTTCAGCAATCGTATGTTCTTGGAAATTAGCTCTTCGGAGGATAATTTCGCTCAAGTAGTCATACCCGTATCTTGAGTATGCTTTGATTCTGACGACACTTAGAATCAGCATGTGTGTTCTGACTTCTTTTCGACATGATGGAGAATCATGTATGTCAATATAGAACTTCTGTCGATTAAACCACCAGTGAGAGATGCCATATTTTGCACTTATGTCATAGGTACACACATCATCAATCCACATTTGCTCTGGCACTAGCAGTTCAAGACCAAAGTCAGGATAACTAGCAGCCTTTATCTTGGAAATCGATAGTGCGGGACTGATGCCCTTGACGCCATATCTCAAATACTCTAAGTATTTATTAAAGAAGAATGTTGTTTAAATAGTACATGACCTAGAGGACCAACGAGAGGCAGTGGTCGGTTGACATTGACTCTAACTTGATCTCCTTCTTGATTCGTCCAGTCAACCTGATCTGTGAGCATCTTGTGACACTCCTCCATCTGGAACTAAAGTTGAATGACATCTGGGTAGAAGGCTTTAACAACTTCATAAGCCTGCCCTTCGAAATCTGCTTGTGTAAGCAAAGTCTTGTTCACTTTACAGCAGTACTAGTTTATGAAAGTCTTCATGTCTCTAGTTTTTGCAAGCAAGGAGTTCTCAGCAGGGGTTTCATAGGTGGACACCAATGCAGAAGCCTAGTTGTTCTTAACATCTGACACATTGGAAGATGGAATGGTCCAAGCAGGTTCAGGAGTAGCTGGTATTTCTTCTTCAGGAAGTGGTTTCCACCAGTCTTTTCTCACATTATCTTTTGGTAGGTGATCATTCTCGGAGTCTTCATCATCAGAGAAATGTACATGTTTGTCGGGAATGGAATCATCATGCATCAGATCATCCGAAGGAGATGTTTCTTGAATAGCCGTAAAACCAGTTGACTCGTATCTAGTGTCAGATGTAGTCCAAGCCATGTATTGATGAGTGGAGGCCGCAGTCTTGGACGAGCTTGGAACCTTATTTCCATGTTGTTGAGCAGATCCTGATGTATCGGTAGATGGAGGAGGAGGAGGAGGCGAAGGCAACTAAGAAGATCCTGATGCTCCTAAAGTACCTGGAGCACCAGATGCGCCTACTGGAGGAGGTAGAGGAGGTGGCTGTGAATGTGGAGACCCAGGAGGAGTTCTTGGTGACTCACGTCTCTTTATTTTCTTCTTATGAGCTTCGTCCAGATCTGCTAGGAGTTGATTTGAGTAATCACGCTCCAATGACTTTTGCAGCGCGTCAAACAAATTCTTGTGATCTTCATGAGCCTCATAGGATTTATCTTCAAACATTCTTTGTTGGAGAATTTCCTTCATATCCACGGCAGGCAGATCACTGATGAAGGGTGGCGCTCGAAGTGGAGACTTAGCATTGCCCATTCTACCTACATCAGTGACTATCTCATTAACTGCTTGGCTCACCTTGTGGGGAATATTGAGATTCTCCAAGTTGTATAGCCGGGTCCCATGTTTGTCCAACCTTTCCTCCAGGGCTAAGTTGTCTTGTATTAGATCCGCCATATGTTGTCCAAGCTCACCGATGCGCTTCAATAACATTAGATCTCTGGTGCTTTGTTGTGGTTGTGGTGGTGGTGGTGGTGGAAGAGATAATGTGTTCGATGTCCATGTTTGTTTTGTTGATGCTGGAACTGATGCATGAATCATTTTGGAGACTGGGTATGACACAATGAGATCAATAACCAGAGAGGTCATTGGAGGAACTAATGAGGTGTCCTGATGAATGGGAACAGTGACCATTGACTAGACCTCTGATTCAGTATTTGTTTTCTTAAGTTCCTCTTCCTGTGGCTTCTCTATGAAGAACTGATTGGTGAAGCTGAGTTCCTTATCAAGATTTTGTAGAGAAGATAGGGTTTCCAGAGGAGCTTTGCCAGGGTTCTTTGTGATCACTTGATCTTCAGTTTGATTTAAGGTTCTCCTGAACATTTGGATAAGCAGTTGTGGTAAACTCTTCATCCATTTGCTCAGGGTTTTGATGAGTTGAAACATCAGTGGCCTCTGAGTCCATGTGTTCAAGGTTTAGTTTAGCATGAATCACATGACTTGATTAAGGTTAAGACTCTGCAGCAGCACCAGGGTTTGATCCAGCATGGCCTTCATCTTGTTCAACAAGGTTTGGTCTAGCCTGGCCTTCATCTTGTTCACCAGGGTTTGGTCTAGCCTGGCCTTCATCTTGATCTCCAGTATAGATCTCTGGCGCTTCCTCATCAGATTTCGTTTCACTGTCAGTCAGAGCTAGTTCTGCATCTAAGGAAGGAGATTCAACATGTCTAGAGGATTCAGTAGGCATAGGAGTGCGCCTTTGAAAGATAAATTGATCTGCAGGGCTCTTCTGCTTTGGAGTGTGAAGGGTTAGTAGATCATGAGCAGCTTGTTCATCAACGACTTTCTCTTTTCCCTTTCCTTATACATCTGGTAGTGGTTGAATTCTCCTAGAGTCAGTTTCCCTAATTACCATCGGAAGAGCCGGTCCCTGAGTTCGTACCCCTTGATCCTTTAGGCTTAGCTCCAGAGCCTGTTGAAGGTTTGCCTCTTCATCATCATGGGCAGGTTTCTTTTCTGGAACACCTTCATCAACAAACTCATCAACCAACTGTAGAGAGCTCTTTGGCATGCGTTGCTTAGTCACCTTACCCGCTTTAGCTCATTTGGCGGGGGATGGTGCATCAGGTGTCTCCTTGACTAGTTTACGCTTTTTACCTTGGTCTTTCTTGGAGGGTTCAGTTTGTGTCGGTGTTGGTTTGGGTGGTTGAGAGGAAGTAGGCTTAGGAGCCTTGTCACCAGCGGGTTTTGCGACCTTTGCTACCATGTTCTGCATCCAGATGTTGTTGATACTTGGTAACATACTCCAGGTATTCATCGTAGTAGGGTGCTCCTTTAATATCATCAATGAGAAGAGCATCAGGTATCGGCATACCAAATATTTCCCTACCATCCTTTCCAACAAACATGAGGGTGTTCAGAACAATTTTATCATGTGAGAAGTAAAGAGGCGAACCAGTTCTTGGGTGTATGTTGTGCTTGGTTTTTAGGTGATGGATGATTAGTTTGGTGAACCTAACGCTTGGGATAAGCAGATGAGCAGTTTTCTTCTTTCCACGTGAAGCTGTAGCTAGATTCTTCCTGTCAGTAAGAAAGGTTTGTATGGATTGAACAAACTCTTCCCAAATCCTTTCACCATAGTCATTGTTAGAGTGATGAATGATACCCCAAAGGATCTGAAGCACAGGATGTCTTGGCCTGTCATATCCAGCAGTTTTACCTATAAGGCACATGTTGATCATGGACAGGATAGCTCTCCATGGTTGATAAAGATCGTTGACAGACATAGCAGACACTTTCCTGAGCGTACAGGGGTATCCCAGAGTGTTGACATATTTGATGAGTGTATCCCTCGAGGGTAGAGCCACAAAAGGGTTGTTATCATTGGTTAGAGTGATATAAAGTGCATCTCTAAGAAGATCTTTATGAAGATTGAACCATTGCTCATCCAACTGACAGCTATACAACCCAATAGACGAGTTAAAACACATGGTGTCCCGAAACTGCTGAATGTAGATAGCAGGAATCGTAGAAGATGTCGTGAAGGCCCTGAAGAAATTGATGTTTTTTAGTAAGGCCACAACAATCAGGAAGATAGGATTCCTCTGAGACTTCTATACATCGAGTACGTAGTTACTCTTGCCGATGTGCACCCATTTGCTTAACGGCAAAACTTGATCATCTGTTCTGGTCGGTGGTGCGATAGCAGGAGCTTGTTCAGCAGGAGCATCATTCGCAGGAACGTTCATGTTAGCATAGTATCTGCACAAGTAGATCCAACAGAAGGACATACATGCAGATATATGATGTTAGCAGGACATACATACAACTTACTAGATAATCCTATTATGGGTACATAACTCGCTGCAGACAACTCGCTGGAATATAGAATTATAATTACTTAACTCGCTACAAGTTAGCGAGTTTCATGTTCATGATAATATAATATTCTTTATACGCTAAAACGCATTACAACTCGCTAATGAGCAACAACATTAATTCGCTACCAAGAATAATCTCAACTCGCATGAAGTACAACTCCGCTAAGATAACTCCGCCTAATGAGCAACTTTTCGCTATGAATATTCCCTTAATTGAAAAGTACTTTACTTCGCAAATTTGCATTTGTAAAAATTTCGAATAGGCTAGTTGGATTTTTTTTTGTTTTTTTTGTTTTTATAATTATACTAATAAAGGAAAAGTGAAAAAAATATTTTTGTGTTTTTGTATTTTTATAATAATAAGAAGAAAATATCCACAAACGAGAAACAATAACTTCACGAGGAAGGGTCTTCAAGTCACTAATCGTCAAACCGTAACGATATTGTCGCAACACACCTCCCCGGCAGCGGCGCCAAAATGATAATCAACTTTTTAGGGTTAATTATATCAAATATATAGTATAGTATTACCGGAAGTATCGGTCTCTCGCTTCGTTATCCACAAAGTTTGAAACCGGACCCGGGTCGTTATGTCCCGACGAGGCGTGAAATTGACGGTTACGTTATTGGTTTGACTCTTGGATGCTTGAATAATCAAAGATATAATGGGTTTTCTAAAACTACGGGAAATTAATGCAATTTATACTAAGGAAAACCTAAGTCTACGGGAAAAACAATAAAAGGCACGGGAAATTAAACTTAAGACTACGAGAAAGCATAAAAAGGAAATTAAATAACTTAAAAATCTACGGGAAGCATAAATAAGGCATAAAAGGAAATCCTAAGTCTACGGGAGCATAAAATTAAGGCAATTAGGCTTAAATCACAAAAACGAGAACGGAAATTAAAAACGAACGCGACTAAAAACCTAAAATATGAAAAATTAATCCTAAAGTGAATTTTTTTACTTTTCCTAATATTAATTGACTAAAAAGTAAGAATAAAGAAAACTAGAACGAAAACGGAGTTAAATTAAGTTCAAAAACGCGAAAACGAGAACCGGGCCCGAAACCCGTTCTTTAAAAATCAAAATTTTGCAAAAATGACCCTACGAAAGTTTTTCTATTTTTCCTAAGTGCAAAATGATAAAATAAAATTTTCTAAAAAAGAAAAATATTTTTTTGATTTTTATTTAATTTATTATAATTAAAAAACAGTTTTAAAGAAAATAAATGTTAAAAAATATTAAACGATTATAAAAAATTCTGAAAAATTTAGGGAAAATCAATTAAACTATGAAGGTTCTGAGAAAAATGAGAAACTGAAAATTTGGCTTAAAAATAAGTTGTTATTAAGCTTAAAAGGGCTGGTGGCTTAATGGGCTAAATGTGTTTATAACTAAAGTAACTTGGGTCTTTAACGAAAAAGACCCAAGGGCGCAGCGTTAAGTGTGTTGTGTGTTAAGAGAGAGGTCGCAGGTTCGAGTCCTGGGCCTTCTCTTTTTTTGGCTAGCTACAGTAACCCCTTTTTTTATTTTTCTTTTTAACACACTTATAGAACACACATAAATAAGCACATCTCTTAACTACAACTTTTTCTAAAACATTAAAAATAAGCTGGAAAATAAGCTTTTAAATCAGACGGAATTGCTTAAAATGAACTAAGGCTAAAAGTGCTAAAACTACTTGGCTTTTTAAAACACAATAAGCATAAAAAAGGGGAAAATAAACTTAAATAACTAAAATGCTAAACCTAATAAGCATGGGGAATCAGAATTAAGCTAGGTAAATAAGCAAAAAAATGACAGAAGCTTAAAAAGGATCTAAAGCTAATGGGGCTTAAACTGTGTTGGCTTTTTAATGACAAATAAGCACAATGTAAAGAAAAGTAAGCTAAGGCATATCCTACTCTACACCTAATAAGCAATTAATCAAAATAAGCCAGGGAAATAAGCACTTAAAAAGGACAGATTCTACTTTTTGCACTAAGACTTAAAATAAGCTAGCTGAGGCAAATCTAGGCAAAATAAGCAAAAGCTAAACCTGGATAAGCAAAATCAGAATGCTTGCTACACTTAATAAGCTAGCTCAAACAAAATTAAGCAATGAAAAGTAGACAGAAAAGCTAAATAAGCAAAAAGGGCTAATGGCTAAAAATTAGAAGCAAGGCAGCCTAAGGGGGGCATTTTAGGCTTAAAAATAAGCTAGCAATCTAAAAAGCTAAGGCTTAAAACCTAAAAACAGCTAAAGTGGGCACAATAAGCTACAAGGAAAAGCAAAAAGTAGATGTTTTGAAGAACAAATAAGCAAGAAAAAAGACTAAGGAAAAGGCTGCTTACACTCAGTGCATACTGAGTTTTTCTTGTTTTTGAAAAGGCAAAAACAGCCATTTGCAGCCATGAATTAGCTGAGCAAATAAGCTTAAACTTTTAAAATAAGTTAAAACAGATGTAAAACAACAGTCAAAGAGCTTATGCTCCCAAGTTCAGATTCTAAAAACACTTATAACTAACCTAAATATGAAACTGAAAAAGTGACTTAACAAAATTTTGAAAGACAATGGCAAAACAAAAGTACTTTGAAAGGGAATATCCTACTGCATTCATACACTCAAAAGAACACAAAAACAGCTCTTAAAAGCTGTTAAAAAGAGCTTGATCAAACAAACACCTTAACACTGATATTGGGCCAACAGATTTAAACATTCTTTTAGAAAAAGCTTAAAATCAAACATTAGGACTTTGAAACTTATGAATACAGCTTTAAGTGACATAAGTAAGCTTATGAAAGTTGGATTTGTGACCAAAAAGATTTTATGCCTGTTTTTGACCCGTTTGACCCACTATCCCAAACACCCCTTTAACATCATTTTAAACATTTTAAAACTGAGTTAAGCTATTTTAAGGCAAGACCAGGTTATGCATAAGAACAGTAAGCATCAATAAGACAAAATTAACAAAAAATAACACTTATATAAGCAAAGATTATCAGATGCAGTTATAAAGAAAATGGACAATTTTTTTCATAAAAAAAAACTTTAAAACTTCAATTTCATTAAAAAGATTACAAATGCTTGAATGTAAAAGACAGAATTTTAAGACATAATTTAAGACATAAATTAAAACTACACTAAATTAAAAACTACTCCTACATCCTATATCCTCTCATTTTCTCTGTCTTCTTTCTTTTATATGCTGCTGAGGTCTTCATTGTGTGTTTGTTGTATTTCTTGCGTGAGGAGAAACCAAATTTCATCCTAGCCCTTCAATTGCCTTTGTCCCCAAGTTTTATCATTATGGCCCTTGATTCTTTGTGTCCAATGGTAAGCCATAGGATTGCCAACATGTACATAAGGTCATGTGGGGGTGTGGGGTTGTGCATGAGAGTGATAGTTTTGGTTAGTTGCGGTGAATAGTGCCAAGAATGGTTGTAGAAGATGTACAGTGAATGGCGGGTAAAGGGTTTGAGTTATAAGGGCAGGGGTGAAGTTTGGAGTTGGGCAAGTATGACCCCTCAATGTATCTAAGGCATTTGCAACCATAGTCCTTGTAACTTTCATTGTTAGTCCTTAAAGTTGGGTTTGGGTTTGCACTGTTAATCCTTAAAGGACTAACGGTGTAAAGGGGATAAGTGTTTGAGGGCTAACAGACGTTAAAGGGAATTGAAATTTAGGCCTGTTTGCAATTTGGGCTCGTTTGGGCTTATGTTATTTAAAAAGGTTTTAAATGAGTTTTGTATAAGTGGGCTAACCCGGGCCCACTAGGTAGGTACAGGTGGGCCCACTTTTGAAATTTTAGGTTTTTCGGGTTCGGTTTTCGATGCTCTTTGACTTTGACTTTTGTCGAGGTTGACTTGGACTTTGTCTTTTTCACGCTCTTTCATTCTGTGCTCGGTTTTGTCCGGTTTAGCTTTGTTTTTCGTCCTTTAGTGAATATCTTGTACCTGCACAATACAAACACAAAAACAAGCATATTTATGGCATTTTATGTGTGTTTTTGGTCATTTAGGGTCGTTTTATTAGGTAAAAGGTATGTGTAATTACACACATACCACCCAACTCGCTACATAGCACACAAACAACTCGCTAAGGCCTAAAATTACACAAACCAGCAAAGAGGTTCAAGAAGGTGCATGAATAACGCTTAGACTACATTATTGAACACTTGGCAACATTCAGAAACAACAAACAACAACAATCAATGATTTTTTGACTAGCAAAAGTCAACCTTAACCACGAAAATCATCAAGAACATAATATAATGACAAGGGAAGCAGTTAAAACACGAACGAGGCATTATCCATCTATTCTAAACCTAGCCCAGCAAACAAAACATCATTCTAAACATACATAATGATTTAGATGATAAAACTAGCCAAACTTATTGATTTATAATGATTCAGAGTGTTTTAGGCAACCAAACTTTAGCTATAAGATATTCACAAGACATAGAACATAAACCAAGAGGTACCTTGGCACAAAAAGTCACATAAATCATGAATCAATCAAGTTCAAACTAGCGAGTTGCGTGAATAGGTTTTTGAGAGAAAAGTTTGACCAGAAAAGTTAAAGGTTTGACCAACCTTAAGTCGCTAAACCTATTTATACAGATAATAGATTCACAAATTTGGCAGATTTGGCCCCTATACTTTCTAAATCCTTCTCTTTTAGGTAAAGCGTATTAATAAGGTTAGAACAAGTTTCAAAATTGGTACAAATGGTCCTTATAGTAATACAAGCCTAGGAAACATTTAGCAAATTTCACATAAGTCCCTAAACTCACAAATTATTAACAATTTTAGCCTTTTGAGTTAAAATAAATTTAACTCTTCTTCAAATTGTAACCTCGTTAAATACAAAAACCTTTTATAAATTAATTATTTGATGAATTAAAATGCTCGTTAGATGTTATAAATTTGAAAAACACTCCCCCCTTAATCAATGACCCGTTTTCTATTTAAAGAGCTGTAGTCGTTGATTCAGTGTCAAATTTTAAAAAATTCAAGTCTTATTAATTTTCAAACAATACTTTTCCACCGTGAGTAACGCAAATAATTTCCTGAAGAATCATAGACGAAAAATCATTTGGTTAAAGAAAGAATACTTCTCTTCTATATCAAGAAATAATGCACTGAAACGTACATTAAGGCAGATGTGCATGGATATCAAGTAACCCATGCCCGGGAGAAATTAATCACCCGTTGTTAGGAACAACCGTCTTTTTGGCGACATGCTTTCCTCATTTTGAAAAGCGGGTTGTAGTCTGAAATAACTACAAGCCATAAAGACATGTTTTGAAAAGTTTGAACTTTCGTTCGAGCTTCATTTAAAGACCTGTGTCATTATTAAATGACAAAGAGCACCAAAGACTCTGAAAAAGGTAAGATCAGGTTTTTTATCATGCACCAGCTCATATAGGGTTTTGTTGTGACGAATGTGAATAAGGGATCAGTTTTGGGTGTAACAAGCAGTAGCAACAGCTTCTGCCCATAGAAACATCAAAGCCTTGGAAAATATCAGCATTGTCCTAGCAGCTTCCACAAGAGTACGGTTCCATCTTTCGATAACGCCGTTCTGCTGAGGAGTCTTCGGAACTAATTTTTGGTGAAATATACCGACGCGTTCATAATATTCAGTCAAGTCTTTATTGATAAATTTTGTGCCATTATCGGTATGGATGTATCTAATAGTTTTGTTACGACCGACTTGTATTTGCTTCAGAAATTTTATGACAACCTCTTGGTTCTCATCTTTCGATCTCAAAAACTTAACCCAAGTAAACCTCGAATAATCATCAATAATGACTAATATGTATTTCTTCCCATTAACTGTTTGCATTCGTATTGGTCCACATAAGTCCATATAAAGGGCATGAAGAACTTCCAAGTTGGTGTTTTCAGTTTTGGGTTTGTGAGTGTGCTTTTTGCTCTTTCCTAGTTGACATGCGGAGCAAAGATGATATTTCTTAAACTTCAATCTAGGTAAACCTCTGACTAAGTCCTTTCTTGCAAGGTCATTGATGGTACCGAAGTTAAAGTGGTTTAACCGTCGATGCCACAACCATGATTTGTTCTTGGAGGCTTTGGACAACAAGCAAATTGGGGAGGACTTTATCATGTCTTCGACCAAGATAGTGTACAAATTAGAGCCACGAGAGCCTTTAATTAATTCAACACCATCTGTATCTCGAACAAAACAATAATGCTTTCTGAATGCAACTTCCAGATCAGAATCACAAAATTGTCTAACAGAAAATAAATTGTGTCCCAGTCCTTCCACATAGTATACCCTGGAGATCACACTATCACCAATCACATAATCTCCATTACCCATGATAGCACCAAAGTGATCATTCCCGAATCTAACTGTCCTAATGAACTTTTTCATGAAATTCCTGAGCCGTGAGCGATCCCCCCATCATATGTTTTGAACAGACTGAGTCCAAATACCAAAGGATGATCTGTATGATCTGCATTTGAAAACAAACAAAGATGGAGAGTTTGGAAAGTCGAAACTCTAATTTTGGTTGGGTTCCTGTTGGTTAGCATAAGTAATGGCCTGATTCTCGGTTTGCTTAGCAGATACTACTTTGGGTTTAGTGATCCTAGTTAAAGGGCATTATTTTCCTAAAGTGAATATTCTTCCTGTGGGTCTCCATTGACGACCAACACTGGTAAGCACTTTTCCTATGGTTTTCCACACTTGCCTAACTTTCTTAGGTTTCCAAACTTGCTTAACTTTGCGTACAACATTACGAATAGAGGGGGATGTATTCATAGAGTGCAAATAATCAACCACACACATATCATGATTTGCAGAAATTAAGCATTTGTTACATGTTTGGCAAACAGAATGAGAATTCAAATTAATTACAGTACGCTTAGAGCTAATACTAGAATCAACATGATTCGTGGTTTTCAATCTAGACTTATTGGTCCTAGTGTGTTCTTCTACTTTCTTCTTGTTGACACTTTTAGCCGGCGAGATCCTATTTTTCTTGGTATTGCTCCTAGGCTGTGATCCGCTAACATTAGTGCAACTGTTTACTCCTGTAGGAGGAAGCACAGGGACATTAGTCTTCTGAATGTTTCGTTGCTCTACATGTTTGTGTGTGTTATTATTTGACGTTACACATTGATCCTCAAAAGTAACTTGCTTTTTCTTATTTAAAGGGGTATAGGCATGCTTTTTATCTTTTTGATTGAAGTCTTTAGGACAAGTGCCAATCGCATATTCTAATAGTTCCTGAGAGTGTTTAGTATAAAGGCAAGCAGATGCAAGTGATCTATCTAATGGTCTTTCAACCTTAGCTTCCTCTACTATCTCGCGAAGGGTTTCAACACTTTCCTTAAGATGCTTGAGATAATCTAGATGAACTTCCCTATTGTTCCTAATGTTAGGGGGAATCGGTTCAACATCTATAGCATACCTACCGGGCGCAAGAACTCTTGGTTTAACAGAATCTATGGTGTTGCATTTCAGATTTTCATGTATTTGGGCTTTCAGATTCTCATTTTCAGTGGTTAAGGCAGTTGTCTGTTCTATATGCTTAGCACGCGTGATCTTAATAGAATCATACAATTCCTTGTAATGCTGCTTAACTTTTGCATTTTCTGCCCTAAAAAGCTCATTTTGTTCTTGAAGGGTGGTTAATTTTTTAGTTAATTGGATGATCTAAAAATCTAAAGCCCTGAAATCAGGAGTATCTCGAGCGGGTGGAGATGGGTTGTTTTTAAAACTTTCTTTAAGGTTTTGATACTTTAACTATAAATTTAAGTGATTAACCTCAAGATTGGTAAAACATTTTACTAATTCAGTATGATCATCTTTTTGAACCTTATCTCGTAATTTAGAAAGCTCTGCTTCAAGTTCCAAACAACGTGTTTGAACAATGGTGTGGGCTTCATGCATTTTAGTAAATCTAGATACAGTAAGCTCAGAATTCGTTGCAATATAAAACACTTCTTTGGACAAGCAATCAACAATTAAATTATCATTTGCAATAAGAAGATTTTTTCGCTCAATCTCATCATGCTTCTTATTTACAACATTTTGGTCAACTTCAGCTTCCAACTCTTTAAAAATGTCTTTCATTTCTTTAATTTCTTTAATTAAAGCCTTTTGAATTCCTTTAAAATGTTCTTTAAGTTTTTTGAAAAATGGAATGACCTTGGTGAGGTAACATTCCTTGGTTTGTTCAAAACCTTTTTCCCTTCAGTGAGCCCCGTTGGTGTAATTCTCTTTTTGCAGGTTTTTTCAAATTCCGAAAAAAGTTGTATAAGTACAAAAATATTAATTTTCACTTGACTTTTTGTTGAAGAAATTGAGTGAACAAGCGTTGCAGGGTATTGGAGGTTACACAGTCAATGGCTTTGAATGGTAGTGAAGCTCGTGGTTGTTCTTTGAGAGCTTCTGCTTTCATCTTGATGAGATCATTGGACCAAAATATTTGCTCGGGGGTCAATTGTTTCTGTGGTGTGAAAGTCGCAAAATAATTTTCTTTCGAGTAATCATGTGGTGCATTCTTAACTTTTTTTCACACACTATGGGTCTTTTATTTTGTCATTCATTTTCTTCCTAGTGATTTCAGCTATCTCTAGGGTATCCTCTAAGTTATGCACTATGGCCTGAACATGATTGGTTTTGATAATTTCATGACCATTATATAGAGCAGGCTGAACTTGCTGAGCACGGGTTAGGCATAAGGGGTTCTTGTAGCCAATAGCTACCTTATTCTGTTCATCATAATAGGGCTTTGGTTTACACAACATGTGAACTGTTTGAAGATACTGGTGTTGTTTGTATAATTTATCCTCGACCTTTTATTTTAAAGCTTTCATGTCCAAAAATTATTCAAGGTATTTATTTTATTTCTGTTTAAAATCCTTTTTCAAAGACGTAACTTCTTCTACCATTGACTTGTTATGGTTAATGGTAGAGGTAAGTTGTAATTTTACAGAATGAAGTTCCCTTTTCAAACTTTCTTCTTTACGATTACGGTCAGTGATAACTATTCTTAATTGTTCATCAATCTTTTGTTCTCTTTCTGTTAATTCAAACTTAGCCCGTCTTTCATACAGTTTAACTTGTTCCTTATATGTCGCAAGTTTAGCAATCAATGAATTATCAACTACATTGTTTTGTGTGGTTTCAGAGACACATTGGGCAAACGGTTCTTATATATCATTTAATATCATCATGTATGCATTATTTGGTACAAAAGATACATTACTTTGTACAACTGGCACTGCGTTGTCCTTTACATACTAATCATACGGAATCATATTACTATCACTCGTATAATCAGCATGCGAGTCAACAATGTAGGTTGGTTGTACATCGTCATGCATCTTGTGTTCTTCATGATGTTTTCAAACAACATCCTGATAGTGATCATGGTCGTGTACCTCAGATAGAGTGTCTGAAACATAAGACAGACCGGTTTCATCATAAACAGGATCTGCGGATGATAGATTAGCCATAAACATAGTCTGTGTTGTGGGAGCCTTATCAACATCAGAATCAAAAGCATCGCAGTCATCAGCTTAAAACACATTATCCACATTGAGTGTTAAGTCCTGAACAGGTTGCTCATCTACATCTTCATCAACAACGTTGTCTTGTCCACCTGCAATAAATAGTAACTGCTCTTCATCCAATGCCACCCCATTCTCCTGAGCTTGCATAAGCAACATCTTGTCTTTGAAGTATTTTGAGTTATGTAGTCGCTTGGGCTGAGTGCAGTTCCTTGCTATGTGGCCTATACCGTTGCAGTTGTAGCACTTAATCTGCCTTGCTTGACCTAGATTAGCATTCCTAACTCTGTTCTGATCCCCCCCATATCCAACTACACCTGCACCCCGTGCATTGTTCCCCTGACCTCTATTCTGTCAACCCTGAACATTCTGAACCATAAACCTTCCATCTTGAACTGTGGCTTGGTTCCTTGTATTTGATGAAGTTCCGAGTTGATTGCTTGTTTGAGGTAGGTATATTTTGTATGATTGGGTGAGTAGGGCAAGTGTGTTGGTTAAGTTCTCAATTAAGTTGTTAGTTGGAGAGAGTCCTGAATCAAGTAGAGTGTTGCCCGTAAAGTGTGGTGGAACATATGTAGATAGTGGAGTTGTAGATGATTGTGAATAGTACTGCTGGTGTGAAACATTGGACATCAAGGCAAGAGGATCCATGGTGTGTTTAGTGAATCGATCCAACATCATTTTGTTCTCATTGGCACGTGCCTCATGTTGCTTCAGATAAGCATACAACTAATCATAGTTGGAGTCCCTTAATCCTCTGTTTAGTTTCACTGTTGTTACAAATCGACCGCATTCAAGCAACATATTGTTAACAAACTTTGAGTTCAGCTGCATTCTAGACATGGTCATCTTGATGTTCCGTATGTCATTGATTAGTTTGGCAAACTGAACATAGTAGTTGTGAATAGTTTCTCCTTTGTTCTGACGGAAGTGTTCAAAGTCATCATACAGGTGTGATTCCTGGTCTTCTTTAGTTAATTTTAAACCTTCCAGGAGCATCTTCACATTATCCCATATGTCCTTTGCATCTGTGTAATGATTGATAAGAGTGTAGATGTCCTTTGGTAACCCTTGAAGTAGGATGTTTGTTGCCCGAATGTCAGCGTTATACCAATCCTTATCTTTGGGTGAAAGATCCGAATAGACTCGAGCTCGTTCAGGACAAAGTAGCTGGGCACCTTCGTTCCTTCAGCAAGTGTGTCTCTAGTAGTCCCCATCTGAAATGGTCCTTCATTAATTGACTTCAGGATGTTCACCCCATTCTCTTTTCCCCGACAATACAGTCGAATACGTTGTTGCCATGATGCAAAGTCAGTCCTATCAAGCATAGGTGGTCGGATATTGGAACCGGCACATTGGATGTCTTTCGAAAGATTAGCCATCGTAATTGATTGTGAAATGATTAAATTGATCGAGCAATGATTAGTGATTGTATGTTAAAAGTAGTGATTGATGGTATGAAATGGTGATTTGTAGTTCAAGTTTGTTTGGATTACAGGTTGAAATTAGTCAGTTTAAAGAATTAGTCCAGAAGTCCAACGATCCACAACTCGCTGCCTTGTAACTCGCTGGGTGTAACTCGCTGGGTGTAACTCGCTGGAAGAGACTTGACAACTCACTGGTAAGAATTTAAATAGACAGAGTTCCTGTTCACAAGTCGCTAGAAGAGAGTTGACAACTCGCTAGCAAGAAATTAATCTGACAGAGTTCCTGTTCATAACTCACTAGTATAAAGATCTTCAAAAACCTATACTCGCTAGTCTTCAATTCGCTAGTATCCAACTCGCTAGTCTTCAACTCGCTATCTGCAAAAAGGGTTAACTCGCTGCCTAACTCGCTACCTACACAAGAAGGTAAGTCGCTGACACAGTACTTTCAGACACACAGTGTACTATTCTGACAACTCACTAGTATAGTAACCTAACTCGCTACGAAGATCTTCGAACATTAAATATTATCATCACATCCTCTTGAAACACATCCTTTGAGTCAAGCTCTTTAACTGAATTCAGCTCTTAGTATTTTTCTTTTCTTATTGAGTCTTATTTTTAGTCTGCAAAAGTGTAATTTTAATCCAGAAAATAAAACCAAAAATATAGTTAGGTAATCTGTCATTTTAGCTTATCTTTTTCTAGCTTAATCCTTAGTTTAGATTGCTTAATTTTTGCTTATTTGAGTCTTTAGCTTGTAGACTTCATCTGTTTTTAACTTTCAACTTATTTCAAGAGCTTATTTGTTCTAAATCCTAGCTTAAGTTTTGGTAAAACGTCCTTTGAGTTTTTTTAAGTCAACTGTCTAATTGATTTTAGTTTTTATTAGCATATTTTATTTGCTTGTTTTCAGTCTTGCATGCTTATTGAGTCTAGTTTTAGGATTATTTTTAGCTTATTAAGATTTCTAGTTGCTTATTAAGATTTTAAAAAGCCAAACAGTCTTAATATAAGACTTGGCAGTCTTAACTAGTAGCTTTTGCAAATTGTCATCTTTTTTGTAGCCTTTCCTAGCTTATTCCTCAATATAGTTAGCTTAATTTTTGCTTATTTATGTCATTAGCCTATAGTACTTTGTCTATTTTCAATTTTCAGCCTATTATTTATAGCTTATTAGTGTTTAAATCTTAGGTTAAAATAGGTAAAAGTCCTTAAAATGTAATTTGAGTCAACATGTCTTAAAGCTTTTCAGAGTATTTCAGCTTATTTTCTTTGCTAATTTCTAGTATTTAAAGCTTATTAGGTCTAGGTGAGGGGCTGTTGTCAGCTTATTTTCTTTTCTGAGTGCTATTTGAGTCTAAAAAGCCACACTGTTTAGCTTAATTTCAAAATCTTAAGAAAAGCACAAACTGTCACTTTCAAATAGCTTTTTCTAACCTATTTTTCAGCTTTGCCAAAAAGTCATTTCTTTAAAATTGCTTATTTTGGTTTATAGATTAGCTTCTTTCAGAAGAAAAAAAATATTTTCACTAAAAAGAAAGTTACAGGTTTCGAACCTGTGACCTCCCCTTAACAGCCCAACACTTAACACACACTCTCATTACCAACTCGCTATTGGGACTTTTTTGTTAACTCTTTGCACACTTAATTACTTATACAAAGTTTTTTAGTTTTAGCTTTTTAGCTTATTTTCTTTTTAACAGCTTATTAGGTTTAGCTTATTTGCCTGTTTTATTTTTCTTACATTAGTAATACCTTAAAGCACTTTTAGTAATTTTCTTGAATTTTTATAAAATAGTTTAATATTTTAAATAATATTTTTAGATTAAATTATTTTTTAATTCATAAAAAAATAAATAAAAGTAAGAAAAAATATAATTCTTTTTTCTAAAACTATTTTTTATCATTTAGGACTGTTAGAAATTAAATTTGCATCTTTAGGGTTAAAATTTGATAATTTAGGTTTTTAGTCGCGTTTTTTTAATTCCCGTTATAGTTTTAATGCTTAATGTTTTAATTGCCTGTATTGCTTAGATTTTCGTGCTTTTATTTACCTTTCCATTTGCGTTATTAGAATTAGAAACCAAATTCAAATCTTTTATGATAATCAAGCTCGATTCCCGACAGATATCGTATTATTCCATGCCACCTATAACCGAGGAAGAACGAGACATGTTGACTTACCTAGTTCTTTAATAAGAATAATTTATATGATTATATTTGCTTATGTATATGTATTATTTAGTTTATATATATTAATAATTATATATATATATATAGTATATATTTATATACTATTTAGTATATATTAAGAGAAGGTTTTTCGACGAATATCATGATATTCATGACTTCTTTCCAAGAATTGAGGAGAGAACACCTAGGTAATTAAAAAGAGGAAAGAACATGGAGCAACCAATAATTAAAGCTGCTGAAACAACATCCTCTTTTTGAACACCAATCCTCATTAATTTGCTTTTTTGGATAATTTTGAGACCAAAAGCCAAAAAGAAACATTTCAAAACATGTACAAAAGTATTAATGTTAGAAATGTCCCATTTACCAACAAAGATCACATCATCGGCATAGAACAAGTAAGAGATCATAAGAGAGTTATTAATGGAGATACCTTTGAATAATCTAACTTCCAACAATCTCTTGAAAGAAAGATGCAAACTTTCCATTACCAAGATGAAGATAAACGAGGAAAGAGGATCACCTTGTTTTAATCCTTTGTGAAATTTGAATTCTGAAGTAGGGCTACCATTAACGAGCACTAATCCCTTGGCAGAGTTTAAGCAACTAGAAATCCAACTACACCATTTATCTCCAAAACCAAATGACTTGAGAACGTCATCAAGATAGTCCCATCCAACATAATCAAAAGCCTTTTCAAAATCAACCTTGAAGATCATTGTTTTTACCTTTTTAAGTTTGCACCAAGAGATGAGCTCATTAAGGATAAAAGGCCCATCAAGAATTTGAGGATTAGCAACAAAAGTCGTTTGATCATCGCTTATTAGATCCAACATAACGAAACTCGGTCTGTTAGCTAAAATCTTATCTATAATTTTGTACATGCTTCCAATAAGACTGATGGGACAAAAATCTTTAACAACTTTAGCATCATGGATCTTGGGAATTAAAGCGATGAAAGAGATGTTGCAACCAGGAGGGAAAATACCAAAAGCAAAAAATTAAGAAACTGCCACTACAACATCTTTGTCAACAATATTCCAGTACTTTTGAAAAAATTCAAATGAAAACCCACCAGGACCAGGACTTTTATTAGTTCCGCATTCCCAATCTGCCTTTTTGATCTCATCGTAAGTAATGGGATGTTCTAAGTCTTTAACTTGCTCAGAATTTAAGTGAGTGAGGAATTGAAAATCAATACTAACACGAGAAGATTGTGGATTCGAAAATTAATTAGTAAAATGAGACAGGAATTTGTTTTTTTACCTTAGTCGGTTCGACGATCCAATCTCCATCCATGAGGATTCCACGAATAGCAAGTTGGGTTCTTTTGCTATTGAGAATTCCATGAAAGTATTTAGAATTGTCATCACCTTTAATAAACCAACGTACTTAGGCTATTTGAGAGAGCTCTGAGACTTCAATGGAATTGATATCGTTAAGATCCTTCATTAACGTCGTACGTTGATTAAGAATATCATCATTCCCACAACCTTGATCAATAGCTTTATCCAACTCCATTAACTTGTTGTGAGCAGAAATTTAGCTTCATTAAGCTTTCTCTTATTCTCTTTGGACCAAATTTTGATTGCGTTTTTAAGAAGTTGTAATTTCTTTTACATGCAAATCAAACCATTTGTATCTGTAATATCAATGGAATGCCATGTTTCTTCTACAAGTTTATTAAAAGCATCCATTTTAAACCAAGAGTGGAAATTACAAAAAGGAGTGGGACTGTAATCCAAAGATGATTCACGCATTATAATCGGATGATGATCGGATAAGTGTCTATCAAGACATAAACTTGATAAGTGAGGGAACAATATAGTCTTCCTTGAGAAATGAGAAAACGGTCAAGTTTACTCATTTTAGTAGCCGATAAATAAGCCCATGTAAAAGAATATCCATCCAAAGGAAGGTCAATTAAACTTGTCGAAGAGATGAAATTATTAAAAACATTAGCACCTTGAATGTTAAAATTGGAACCAAATTTTTCTTGCTCCATCCGAACTTCATTAAAATCGCTCAAGATCACAGTTTTGCCATCCTACTTGTTAATCAAAGAAGGAATGTACTCCCATAAATCCCTCTTTTGTGATAACTCTTGAGGAGCGTACACATAGATAATAAGTTTTATGGATGAAGGAGTCCATGTACCCATAATAGCTACAAAATAGTCCGAAGAAGAAACATGATCTTTAATGAACACATTAGGATCCCAAACGCAAAGAATACCTCCAGAATTACCTACACGGCAAATGTTAGATATTAACGTGTATTTGAGAAAAAATAATTTGATAAGGAACATACACTCCGCTCGTGCACGTACGACCAAAATGTTTATTTTTTATGATAAGGTTGGTGGAATTATACTCTTTTCTAAATGTTGACTCTCTATCACTCACAAAATGAACAATACCTTTTTTTATTCTTTTATACATTATTTTATCAACTAACTGCTACTCACAAATCACTTAGTGGGGATGTTAGTTGATTTTTAAATCCAATATATGTGTTCATAGTGGGTTTGGTAGTTAGTAATTTATAATTTCTGGGTTAATGAATTGGTTAGTGTCATTGTTGTTGTAACTTTTTAACATCTGTAACCCATTATCTTTGTTTTTTATTATGTGTAAAGCACTAGTGTTTCCTTAGTCTTTTTGAATGCCACATGTCCATAATTCACATATATTTGTGTGGTTTTGGGTTTTGTCATTATCTTCTTAGATTTGGTTCTATACGGCACGATTTGATCTTCTATTTTTTAAATTCGATTCTCCTAATTAGGGTTATTGGGTTAGGGTTTATGGGTTCTGTTTTTTGTGATTGTTGGGGTTTCTATTTATGATAAAGATTGGATTCGGTTAGTTTTAGGTGTGATAAATTAGATTTAGTTAATGGTTTACTATCATAATGATTGGATTCGGTTAATTATCTCTTCGATGCCACTGATCTATTTGTTGCCGCCGTTTATAGTATGTGGTGATGTTGATTGGTGTGTGACGATGAGCGGTTTGTAATCTTGGCCAATAATAAGTTAACCATTATTGTAGGTTATGTGTTTGCTGACACATGTTTGTGTTGTTGATATGAAACCACAGTAGTGAAAGGGCTACAGGTGCAAATTAGCAGTGGTAAAGAAGTATTTGAACAAGGCTAAATATCTGTAATGTTTGTTGTCGACTGTTTCCAATGCTATAGTCTTTTCGATGCCGCTGATTGCTTTGTTGCCACCGTCCATGGTGTGTGGCGATGTTCATCGGCGTGTGACGATTTGAATATCTGTAATCTATTTTAACGAAAGGCAGTCCCATTTGGTATTCCACGTTCTCCTGAGTACACTAACCCCAACATTATTTTTTTATGTGTGGGGGTCATGTGGTGTTATATCTTTCCGAACATGGGAGTTGTTGCTCTGGGTACGTATCCCTACGTGGTTAATGAATTTTTAATTTACATTTGGGGCATCGTATATTTTTTAGTGGTTCTGCCCAGATATAGAAAGTGGTGTGTGGTATGTGTGGTATATACTATGCATTCACCAAAATGATAAGGATAATGATTCTAAGAGACTGTGAGGTTTAACTAAAGGCTTGGCGGGGCAGGTTCGTAGCTTTGCAGCCATGGCAGATTTATCCTTGAGATTGTTCGTACCTTTGCGGGGCATGTTACTGATTCTGCAGCCATGGCGGATTTTTCCTTGAGATTTTTTGTCTCGGTATGCTTTTTTACCCGAGTCTGTGGTTGCTGTAAGCTGTAGTTGCGTCTGATATGCGTGTGATTAGAAAGGCTGCTTTTATAGCTGTCGTGTTTCAAGAGGATGTGATGATAATATTTAAGAGTCTCTACGGAGATATAATCAAAATTCGGATTGCGTGCATCTTGGTGGGGGCAAGCTTGCTGAGTTTGCAGCCATGGCGGCCGTATCTTCATATTCGATTGCTCACTTATCTGAGCCTAAAGTTTAGATTATGCGAATATAATGGTCCTTCCATGTCTTGCAGGCGTAAATATATGTCCCGATTTCTTAAAAAAATAGCTTACCTATCGACCAAACATATTCAGGTAATTGATAGTAGTATTGCTGTTGGTAGCTGAAGGTATGGGTCCTTTCTGGTTCATGATTTCTGTTACTATTTTTTGATTTGAATCAAATTATGTATGCGCCGATTTATCCTTGAGATTGTCTGTCCCGGTATGCTTTTTAACCCGAGTATGTGGTTGTTGTAAGCTATAGTCGCGTTTGATATGCATGTGGTTACAAAGGCTGCTGTTATAGCTGTCGTGTTGCAAGAGGTTGTGATGATAATATTTGTATGTCTCTAAAGAGATATAATCAATATTCGGATTGCGTGCATCTTGGTGGGCCAAGCTTGCTGAGTTTGCAGCCATGGCGGCCGTACTTCATATCTGATTGCTCACTTATCTGACCCTAAAGTTTAGATTATGCGAATATGATGGTCCTTCCATGTCTTGCAGGCGTAAATATATGTCTCGATTTCTTAAAAAACAGCTTACATATGGACCAAACATCTTTAGGTAATTGATGGTAGTATTGTTTCTGGTAGTTGAAGGTACGGGTCATTTCTGGCTCATGCTTTTTGTTACTGTTTTTTGATATGAATCAAATTACGTATGCGTCGATTTATCCTTAAGATTGTCTGTCCCGGTATGCTTTTAGACCCGAGTCTATGGTTGATGTAAGCTATAGTCACATCTGATATACGCGTGGTTACAAAGGCTGCTTTTATAGTTGTCGTGTTTCAAGAGGCGGTGATGATAATATTTGAGTGTCTCTAAGGAGATATAATCAAAATTCGGATTGCATGCATCTTGGCGGGGCAAGCTTGCTGAGTTTGCAGCCATGGCGGCCTTATCCTCATATCTGATTGCTCACTTATCTGAGCCTAAATTTTAGATTTTGCGAATATGATGGTCCTTCCATGTCTTGCAGGCGTAAATATATGTCTCGATTTCTTAAAAAATCAGCTTACATATGGACTAAACATCTTCAGGTAACTGATGGTAATTATGTTGGTAGCTGAAGATACGGGTCATTTCTGGCTCATGCTTTTTGTTACTTTTTTTATATGAATCAAATTATGTAAGCCCCTTTTTATGTATTTGTGTTTTTATTAGGTCAGCGGTCCATATTGTTTCTAAATTTGAATGTGGATTGAGTTGAGATCCAATTTTCTAGCCTCACGATTATGTCGGGTGTAAGGACTGGCTATTAGAGGCTATGATGAACTCTAATAAGGTTCGATAAAGGCGTTAACCTTCGTATCTTGGCGGGGCAAACTCTTAAGTTTGCAGCCATGGCAGATATGTACGCTTTTCTCGAGCACTAATCAATAATTGCTGGAAATTTGTACATTTGGTTTTAAATCTGTTTTAAATTTGGGTTTGTCGATATTTATGCTTAAATTTTGTTTTTTAATGTGCAGAGAATTGAACATTAGCCAACAGAGTGATTTTCATATACAAAAGTGTATGCGTTGTCTTTTTGGAAGATAGAAAGAAAGGTAC
>BQNB010058067.1:0-22084 GCA_026074375.1 Tanacetum coccineum
TTTAGTTATAAAAGAGAGCCAAACCATGGGCACTATTCATTCATCGTTCTCCCCACTTACCCAGGGTAAATCATAGGGCTCTTCTTAATTGAGGGTCAAGGACGACAATTCAAGTGATCAACAGCAAAATGGCAGGGTTAATTATGTCAAATCAAGCACTCTCATTGGCTCCCTAAAGCCACATGGACTCAAAGAAGCACAAGAGAAGCGGGGTTTTGCACTAATTGCTCTCACAAAAGAAGCACATATGTCTCTATCACGGATTGCCAAGCTGGCAATCCGTGTGAGTTCATTTGTGATCCAAGGGCTACTATTGACTCTCAAATGATTGATGGAATGATTGGCTGAGATTGAAAGGAGCGTGGGTAGCAAGCAAGGTCTGGAAGCTTCACCAAGAGGCTATAAATAGAGCTCACACCCTCACACACACGGGACGTAGAGAGTAGCTTAGTAGAATTTAGCTTAAATTTAGCTTATTGCAATCTCCTTTTTTAAATTCAGTTGTAATTTCTTTTTAATCATGTAATCAAGTTTATTTTAATGAAATCTAGTTTACTCTTAAATAAACTGTCATAAGCATTTTTGTTTTTCATTAATAAGCTCTCACTTCCTCTCAAATATTAAGCTACTGTTCTAATAAGCTCAATAACTCTTATAAGTCTATAAGCTTATAATAGAGCTTAATTCAGTCTAATATCTACTTAAACTTAAAAATAGCCTAATCACTTTAGCTTATGGATTGTGGACTTATGGAAGGGGATTCAAAAATGGAAGGAATCCCATGGACTTATACTAGCTTATCCATTTGGATAAGCTAGAGCTTGTAGCTGCTCTTTAAGTCTTTGCTTCTGTTTAGCTGAAGCTTGTAAGTTTGCTTTTAAATTCCTTTGTCTTTAATTTCTAGTTTAATTGCCTATTAATTGCTTATTAGCTTAGATTTGCTTATTTGCTTATCAAATTGTGCTTAATTGCTTTCTAGCTGCTTATTTGAGTTTAGTTTAAACTTATTTTGCAATTTTAATAATCTGTTTTAGTTTATATAGAGTAGATCTTAATTTTTCTTAAAATCAGTCATAATTTCATAAAAACCAAAAATATAGTAGCATAGTGTTAGGTCTTAGATTTCTAGTTATTCAGTTGTTAGATCATGCTAGTTAAGCTTATTTTAAGCTAAATATAGTCTGGTATCATAGGTTTAAAAATTAGAATTCATTTTAAAAGCTTTTATTGAATCTGTCATTCCATTAAGGAGTGTTTGGATTAAGAGGACTTGACCTCTAAAAGTCAAAATGACCTGTGAAATTTGTTTGAGTTAGTTGTATTATCATTTTAAACCAATAGAAAAAGAGATTTCAGAAGTTAGTTTTCATTTTTAAAAAAAGTTATGGCTTATTGAATCTGTCTCAGCACCAGGGGAATTTTCCTTGTGATTTCACTTGTGAAAATTTGAACCAAGCCATCTAAGGCTTGGTTCTTGCTTGATTAGAGTTTAGACTCACTCAAATAGAGTGTCTAAGTGCAGGATCACCTCTTTTTGGTATCCTGCATTTGTGCTTACCCTTTTGCTATTTGCATCAGCAGTGGTAACACTGAGTTACTACTACTGTCATTTTTAGGTTTCACCTTAGCTAGAAAATTTAGGCTTTAGGTTTTAAAATTCAAGTTAATTATAGATTAGGATCAGCTTAATATAGTTTAGGTTTTAATTTTAAATTATAGCTTAAATTTGAGTGTGCATTTGCTGTCAAAAAGTTCATCAAAAACTCAAAAAGACCAAAAATAAGTAGTGTAGATATTTTTATAAGTGCTTAATTTTGTTGATTATTGGAAAAACTGGATAGCAGGTTTTCATTAGGGCTTATTAGTTAGCTTATCTTCAAAATTATAGAATCTGAATTGGCTTATTGAGCATTTGAGCTTATTTTGTTTTTGAACTCTTTGAGTCATAATCTGAGTTAGCTGCTTTAATCATCAATTTCAGTTGTCTTTCAATGTTTCCAGCTCAAATCTCTTTTCATATTTAGCTTAAGCACATCATAAGCTTTCTAGAACTTCTTTTGTTTTTGGATTTGAGCTTATATTGAAGCTTGTGCATCTATTTAAGTGAAAGTAAGCTCAAACACCCACTTTCTGTAACAGCTTTTTCTTAAGCTGTTTTTGAGCTTATTTCTCAATTTCAGTTAGTATTGTTTTTATAAAAAGTGCTTAAAATTAAGTCCTTTTTAAGTTCCAATAATTAGTTTTTTATAAAAAGCAAAAATAAAAAAATAGCAAAAAGTGGTGTGTTGCCAGACTAGAACCCACGACCTCTCCCTCAAAGACCCAACGTGTTAACCATTTGCTTCAATAGCTCATCCAGTAACTCTTCCCCCCAATTAATACTTATAGTCATTTTCCTCTTAAGCTTTTTATTATAAGCCGTAGCTTATAAAAGCTTTTTCCCGGCTTATTTGTTAAGCTGTGAGTTTTCTTTTATTTTTCCTTTGATCTTTGTTGCATCATAGACTTTTCCTGAATTTTTCACATTTTTCCATTAATTAGTTTATTTTTTAGGATTTTTCGAAAGCTTTAATTTTAGAAAATTCATAAAAAATAGAAAAAAGTTTCAGAAAATTACAAAAAAATAGTTTTTAGTTTTATAAAAATTACTTTAAGGTTTACATTCAGTAAAATCATTCTTACACCTTTTAGATTTTAATTTTCATTTTTGAGCTTTTAATTTTAAGTTTAAAAATAGGATTTTAATTTTAAAAATAGTTAAAAATAGTTTTCTGAGTTTTTATGTTATTTTAGACTTTTCTAAGTTTAAAAATCATTTTTCTAAATTTTTAGAACTTAATTTGCTATTTTTTAGGATTTAATTAGATTAAAATAGTTTTTAATTCATAATAAATTCAAAAATAATCAAAAAAATGTTTTTCTTTTTCTTAAAATTTTCTTTTGTCCTATTTTAGGTTTAGAAATTAAGTTTGCATTTTTAGGAGTTAATTTTAGTGTATTTGCTTATTTGTCGCTTTTAGTTGCTCCCGTTAATTTGTTTAAGTGTTTAATAGCTTTTAATTGTTCATTTTAATTGTTGCTTTTATTTAGTAGTTATAGATACTCAAAAATATCTTTTCTCTCATTCAAATCATAATCCGAGCAAAAACGTGGTTTTTCAATTCACAGTCGTTGGGGAAACGACCCGGGTGATCATACTTCCCGGTTAAATATACGTATTATATATTATATATATCTTTTAAGAGTGAATTTTCCTTAGGGAATTTTCTTAATTGCTCTTGTGGTATTATATTATATATTATTGTATAGAAATATTATATCAATTTTTGGCGCCGTTGCCGGGGACTTGTGTTAAAGATTCTGTTGTTTACGTTTGTTGAGTTTGGTTTGAAGATCCTTTCGTCCTCGAAAGTTTCATTCTTGTTATATATTTCAAAAATCCAATATATATATATATATATATATATATAAGTAAAAAATATTTTCTTTTTCTTTTTAGTATAGTTATCATATTAAAAAAATAATACATAAAAAAATATATAAAAAAATTATCCTTAAAAAGAAATAAAATACACAAAGTTGGTAAAAGAACACCAACATATAATACCTTCAATTGAGGTATTATCATAAATAAGTTCCGGTGAACTTGAAAAGTTCCCAAATCGAACCAAAGATTCAAAAACTTGCCATTTGTGTCACTTACGAAATACGGCTCACCTTAAGAAGAAATTTTTAAGAGCTACCGTGAAGTAAGTTGATTATTTGGTTTTAAGTTGTCTTTCGTGTATCCGTTTAAAATTGATTGTAAAATAAAAAATAAAATAAAATTTTCAAAAATCAAAAAAAATTAGTGCAATTTTTATTTTTAATTTCTTTATTTTTAGTGCATGCGCACTCGATCTCAAGCTCGTAATCGAAATCGTCGACAACAACAAATAACAACGGTTATTGTTGAGGAACCCGAGATTCCAATGGCCGACAATCGTACCATGGCTCAAATGCTTCAAGCTCCCATCGAGGGATACGAAGATGCTATTGTTGTTCCACCGATTAATGCAAACAATTTTGAGCTTAAACAACCTTTGATCAATCTTGTGCAAAGTAATAAGTTCACGGGTAGACAAGACCCTCATAACCATCTTCGATTTTTCAACAAAGTCACTTCAACGTTTAGACATCCCGAAGTTCCGAACACTTCGATTAAGCTTTTGCTTTTTCCTTTCTCTCTAGACGGTGAAGCCCGAGATTGGCTAGATAAGGAACCTCCTAGATCGATTCTAACGTGGGATGATCTTGTCTCGAAATTCATAAACCAATTCTTTCCACCTTCGAAAACAACTTACCTTCGAAATAAAATCACTACTTTCTACCAAGAACCGAATGAAACCTTCAACGAAGCATGGGAACGTTTCAAAGAACTTCTTCGTCAATGTCCTCACTGTGGTTTCTCGGAATTACACCAACTTGATATGTTCTACAATTCCTTGAATACCAATGATCAAGATGCCTTAGATTCCGCCGCGGGTGGCAATTTTCTAGATTAGATTTTGCTCGAGAAGGTTTAGCCTAATCGAAAGTAATCCAAAGTGCGTTATTCAAGAGTTGTAAAACGAATGATTCAAGAACGATTACGAATGCTCCTTCTTCTACTTCTTCACCTTCTAATAATTCTTTCGAGATTCAATAAATGGCCGCCTTACTTGAAGACAAAATGAATATTCAAATGAGCCGTTTAGAGAAAGCGATTAGTGAAAAACAATCGACTCTTGCTACCGTCAAATCAGTCGAGGAAGTTTGTGTTACGTGTGGTTCAAATCATAACTTCAACAATTGTCCATTAACAAGGAATGAATTTCCCGTTTTTCATGATAACATTCATCAATTCCAACAAACCGCCGCCGTTGGCAACTTTGTTCAAAGGAATCCTCCTAATTTGGCAAATCAAATGAGACCACCGGGTTTCAATCAATCGAATGTTCAAAACAATCAAGGAAATCAAAACCGATACCAAGGAAACAATTTCAATTCAAATCAAAATCGAGGAGGCAATTTCAACCAAAACCGCCAAAACAATCAAGGAGCCGTTTATCAAACCCCTTCATATCAACCACCAACAAACCAACCTTTGGTTAATCAAGTTTTACCTCCTGTTTCACAAATTCAAGGTGTTTCTAAAACGGATTTTGAAAATTATGCTAAGGCTAATGATGCGACATGAATAATTTGCAATTGAAGTTTGATAATTTTCAAAGAAGTCACAATGATTCTCAAAAGAAACAAGATGATTTTCAAAAGATGATGCTAAGTTTCATCCAAAACTATCACACCAATCAAGCTTCAAGTTCAAATTCATTACCAAGCAATACCATTCCAAATCCGAGGAACGAAGCCAAGGCAATTACGACTCGTAGTGGTGTTACATACGATTGACCTCCAATTCCACCGCCGGCGGTGGAAAAGGAAAGTAAGGTAACAAAGGATACGGAGCTACCTAGCACCGAAGACATCCAACCTCCTTTGGTCCAAGATCAAAACAAAGACAAAAAACCAATCAAAGAGCCTTCTTTTGCTCAAAAAGCCAAGACTAGTTTGCCTTACCCTTCAAGACTTGCAAAGAGAAACTCCGTAAAAGGATGATATCACTAGCATTAAAAGTTTATGGAAATTTTCTGTAATCTTCACGTTTGAGCAAGTTTCGCGTGATGCTCACATTCATATGCCAAAGTTGCTCCATGTCAAAAGATGTTTAAATTAACAAAGACAAGTTAATCGAGTTAAACCAAGACACATTTGAATGAAAATTGTAGTGCGGCTGTCCTCAAAAGGCTTTCGGATAAGCTAGGTGACCCCGGTCGATTTCTTATCCCATGTAATTTTTCGGAGTTTGATAATTGCTTAGCCCTTGCCAATTTAGGTGCTAGCATAAATCTCATGCCTCTTTCCATTTGGAAAAAGCTTGGACTCTCGGGCCTAAATGATACCAAAATGGTGTTATAATTAGCTGACCGAACAATTTCCAAACCAACCGGTGTAGCCGATGTAACAATCCGTATTTTTTTTATCAATATACGACGCTATTAAATTCATTATTTTTTTTCTCGTACGCGTTCGCTTTTAATTTTAATAGTTAAGTTAAATCGCGTAAGCTAAAACATCAATAATTAACGTAAACAGACACCAAACGAATTAAAGCTTTCATCAAGCAAGCAATATATTATTTTACGAAAATAATAATAAACTTTTTATATTTTATTTTTATTAGTTGCGTAAAACGTTTACGTTTCACAATAAATTACGTTTAGGCACTCCCGGAACCACAAAAACTTTTCTGCGCTTCAACAAATACCCACTTTTATACCCAATACATAAAATTAACTCAAATATATCATATATCTCTTGCCATAACCGAATTTTTGGCCAAATATTCAAAGAAGTATCAAAGTGGTCAAGATTAGTCTTTAGACATTTTATACACCATTAAAACCACCCATACCTTGTTCCCTTTGACTAAGAGTCTTCCCTAAGACCCTCATCTTGTTCCCAAGACCCCTATTGCATCTTTGACTAGCCTTATGTTATATATACAAGCATACATGAGTTAGATAACACTTACATGCAAAATACTTAGTAAAAATCATAAAAACACTCCCTTTGTGCTCTACACATGCCACGGCTCAAACCCCCCCCCTCTAAGCAATCCATACAAAATTTTCTACAACCTATACACATCCATCCTAAGATATTCTAAGGTGTTTCCAAGCATTGGCTAAGCATTTTCAAGTATTAATCAAGTAAAAGGAAGCTAGGGTTTTATTAAGAAAACAAGGGTTTTCTTGGTTATAATCTCGGGTTTAAAGTCTAAACAAGGGTTTAGCACTTAAGTATCATCATCCTTCATCATCTCATTAAGAAAACAAGGGTTTTCTTGGTTACAATTGTTTTACAAAATCTACGGGGTGAATTACATTGCTTGTTTTACTATTGGATACAAGTGTTTTTCAAAGTGTTTTCAAAGTGTTTACAAAGTGTATTGATGTTGAATTTTATACACTATAAAATATATGATATATTACCACAAGAGCAATTAAGAAAATTCCCTAAGGAAAATTCACTCTTAAAAGATATATATATAATATATAATACGTATATTTAACCGGGAAGTATGATCACCCGGGTCGTTTCCCCAACGACTTGTGCAATTGAAACCTCGTTTTAGCTTGGATTATGATTTGAATGAGAAAATAAATGATTTGATTATCTATAACTACTAAATAAAAGTAACAATTAAAATAAACAATTAAAAGTAATTAAACACTTAAACAATTAATAAGAGCAAATAAAATGCGACAAATAAGCAAATACACTAAAATTAACTCTTAAAAATGTAAACTAAATTTCTAAACCTAAATTAGGACAAAAAAAATTAAGAAAAAGAAAAACATTTTTTTGATTATTTTTGAATTAATTATGAATTAAAAACTATTTTAATCTAAGTAAATCCTAAATAAAATAGCAAATTAAGACCTAAAAATTTAGAAAAATGATTTTTAAACTTAGAAAAGTCTAAAATAACATAAAAACTCAGAAAACTATTTTTAACTATTTTTAAAATTAAAATCCTATTTTTAAAATTAAAAATAAAAATTAAGATCTTAAAAGTGTAAAAATGATTTAACTGAATGTAAACCTAAAGCTATTTTTTATAAAACTAAAAACTATTTTTTTGAATTTTTATAAAACTTTTTTCTATTTTTTATTGATTTTTTAAGATTTTAACTTTCGAAAAACTATTAAAAATAAACTAAATGATTGAAAATTACGAAAAATTCAGGAAAAATCTAAAATGTAACAAAGATTACTAGAAAAATATAAGAATCAACTCAGCCTATCATATAAGCTGTGAAAATGGCTTATTAGGCTACGGCTTATAAATGAAAAGGAAAATAAAAACGTGTATAAGTATTTAATGAAAGGAAATAATGATGGATGAGCTATTGTAGCAAACTGGTTAACACGTATGGTATGTATGATAGAGGTCACGGGTTCAAAGCTTGGCACACCCCCTTTTTGCTCTTTTTTTATTTTTTGCTTATTTTTGAAAAACAAAAGTTTGAACTTAAAAAGGGTTTAATTTTAAGCACTTTTTATAAAAACAATATTAACTGAAAATGAGAAATAAGCTCAAAAATAGCTTATTAAAAAGCTGTTACAGGAAGGTGGTATTTGAGTTTACTTTCACTTAAATAGATGCACAAGCTTCAATATAAGCTCAAATTGAAAACCAAAAGTTGATCTAGATTCCTTGAGACATGCATAAGCTAATCCTAATAAGCTATCTAAATTAGATATTTGAACAACTTACTTTTTCTATATAGAAAAGAGCTTTATATACCCCTCGCTTAAAAGTGAGCGCGGGATATTTAATGGACCCGGGCTAGGGTTTTGCTTGGGATTAAACCCAAAACATATACAATATTAGATTAACTATCGAGCCCGATTCTCGATACTTTCCTATTACAACGTTAACTAATTAAAGACCGAATCTCCATCGTAGAGTGACCGAACTTCCTTGTTCGACTCAATAAATTGAGGCTAACAATCTCCCCCGAAGTGAGGTCTTGAACACGGGAAAGAGCTTCCTTTATTGACTCAATAAAATTGAGGCTAACAATCTCCCCCGAAGTGAGTTCATTGATGACACTCCTTCATGAGATCAGTGAGATTGCTTTTGTCATTTAAGCTCGAGTGTTCTTGGTCTTTGTCTTCGTTGTAAGCTTGTTCCTTCATGCTTTGCGATCTTTACTTTTGGCCTTCATCATTGTCTTTATTGTCTATGCCATCTTGCGATCTTGTATCTTTGACCAATATGCTCATACTATTGCATTATCTTGAAAGCTTTAAATCAGAGTTAGCGGAAGTCTTTGTCTTTCAATCTTGAGCTTTCTAGATAGTATGTCTTTGTAGATTGAGCATTTGAATGGGATTGAGGTTGCCGTTACCACCGTTTGACCTGTAGGTTTACGTTAGTGATAAACGAGAAAATTGATTTGAAAATCAATCGACGTGTTACTAGTAAAAGCGTTTTTTTGTAACACATCGGGAGTTTTAATCTTTTTATCAAAATTCATCAACCGTCAATTCATTTACTGGACCAAATCGATATCCAGTTGTCACAAGTTTGATTCATATAGAATCTCGCAAGTCACCTACCAAGAGCTTGTTTGATGCTGGCTCAAGCAGGATTTCCATCTTCATTGTGAATACATTAGTATCACTCGGATGTTCTGGCAAATATCACAATGATATTGCGTTAGGACTTTTGATAAACTTGCTTGTGAATACGTGATGATGTTCAACAACGTGTTTGATATGAATGTGTCCTAACGAGATTTTGATTGATCTCTTGGCTCTAGACTCGATTAGTGCATTTTGGTTTTAGTACTCGGAGGTTGGAGCATATTGCTACCTATTCAATATCAACAATCTCGGAGTGAGATGGTCAATAGATAACGTGTGTATTCCGTGATAAATGAGACACGGTTTCTGTTGAGAGAATCCCGGAAATGGCTGTGAAGGGTTGCTGCATTGCATCACTGGGTCCATGATGTCATTCAATGTCAGCAATAAACTTGTAGATTCTGATCAGCATATGTTATTGGACCGGTTTCTGCCTCTTAAGTTGTTGGAGGCTTTTTTTTTTGACCCTTTATCCATACATTTATGTTTTAATTCTTCATCGCCTTCAATGCTTACCAGGACGTCATTACTAACACCTTGTTGTGATTGTCCTGTGTTAACTCAATCTTAGTCGGCATTATTTCCCATATATACAATTCATCTCCAATCATAACTTAAGGATGCTATTTCTACTTTGGATTATCCTTGGGTAGATCCTACGGTTCTGGTTGGATATTGGATTGATTTTTTTTCCTAACCTAACAACCTTATAAAATTCAGATTCGTCGGTGAAATTAAGTTGTTATGTTGGGTATAAGATCGAACATAAAACCTTTTCTTCTAGCACATTGGTCGAATAGATCATATTTTATTATATTTTTCTCCCATTATTTTAATATAAAACACTTAGTTTTTGAAATACCTGTGATTAAAATATGTCTTGTAAAATCGTGGAGAGAAAATAGTGTCCGCATGAATAGTTGGGAAACATTTTGATAATGTTTTGAATACATAAGAATGGTCGTTGATGATGTATCCACGAACATTGAAACTTTGTTTTTCGAAAAACTCCCCCTCAAAAATATGACCAATTAAGAAATTGTTGTCTTTTTAAAACATTGTGAGGGTTGGTCGTGTTTAGCAAAACATAATTTTGAAAGATTATGATTTGTCATCGAGAAATTTTTGAAAAATTGTGTTCAATTTTTTGAAAAACCAGATGTTAGAGGACTTCTCTTCTACGTCTTAGGGTAAACGCACTGAACGTACACTTTCCTTTTTTGAGCCTAAAAACATTGAATGTCTTGTAAGACCAGTCAAGATACCGAGAAAGAAACGTTATTTATTCGTTGTGAGGATAAGTTTATAAACATTCCTTTTTTGAAAAGTCAGGTTATGTACTGACATTTGCACATATGCCATTTAGAAAATTAGAAATGACATGTTTGAAATTATTTGCAACTCATCGCTGAACTTCATTTTACACACCGTGTTCAATGTTATCGGGCAATTCTAAGACGTAAATGTTATCGATTCCAAGAGACATGTCGAGAAGATTCTTTTTGGAAATTTTCTGATTTTCTGATTTTGTATATATTTACCTGTTGTCCTCAGCATTGCTATATGATGGTGGAATAGTAATTCCAACTCTTGTCATGATGTAGCTGTCTTGACTGCTAGAGGAACAACTTTTGGAACCAGCTTTGAACTTGACGGTTCATTGCTGTGGTCTTGATTTCGAGGGTTGGAACGGTTATGATCAGAAGTCACTTTGATGAAGAACGATTATGGCCTGAAACTGATGTGAATCGAAGTCATTTCATGAAGACCGAGGCTTGATCTGCTGCGATCAAACGTCTTTTTGAACATTGAGGAACGGGGCCTGAAGTGTTATTTTCAGCAGACGCCATTTGACATTGACGACCGAGGCTTGAACTGCTGTGTTCAAACGTCTTTTGATGAAGAACGAGGCTTGAACTGCGTTGTTCAAACGTCATATGATCATCAGATCAAAATTCCTTGAAGCCCTGTTTTCTGAGATATCTTTCTTTTTCGCAACCAAACTCTGAGTCCTTCCTCTGTAGGATTGAACGATTTGTACCTATAATAAAGAGGTACTGCACTGACTTAGAGCTTGTTCGTTTAACATTGGTAGGGATATCTGCATTTGAACCATTTGGGGGTTCAACTTTTCAACCTTTGTTGGCTAGAGGTTGAATTGTCTTTCTGTTGGAACCATCTAGACAAAAGTCTTGACGATATTCTACCCGTTGGTTTCCACCTAAGACAAGATCTAGGACTTGTTGTTTTCTCATGCACAGTGGTAGTCTTTTTGATTGAAAACCTATGTCCTTTTGGGATCTGTCTTTTTGGTTTCGTTGCAACCCTTATTTGCTCTACGGGTTTGTTTCTGTTTGTTGTCTTATTGGATGGAACCTTAGCACGCGAGTTGACTTCTTTCAGGAATTTTATTACACAAGCGTCATGATTGGCATTAAAGACACATTTCTGACATGTCGAGCAAACAAAATGTTTGAAGTCAGGAAGAAAAATTTATAAGGGGATCCTAGAGTTTTCATGTGTCCTTTTTCTAGCTTTCCTCTAAGGTAGTGATTATGAACAATCGTCGTTCTGAGCTATACCTAGATGAGCTTGGTTGCAATCATGTGTTGAGGTTTTGCTAGGGAGCAGATTCTCTTCTCTTAGGAAAATGATGTGTAGTGACTGGTTTTGACAAGTCGTTGTTACACAACGTGGGAGGCAAAACCGTAGGTTTTTGAAATTGTCTAGGTCTATTCAGACTTAAACGCTAGTCGGTATGTTGTCAACAACGGTTGGTTTTTGTGTGGTCGTCCAAACGGTCTGTCACATGATTGATGGCTTTGCATAACTTAGTATTCATACTATTTCCTATTAGTTTCCCTTAACTTCATTTTTTTATGCTTTTTTTTTTTTTTTTTTACTGCATTGCAAAAACCTTTTTCTAAATCTGAGCTAGTACTCGCATTTTCATTTAGACCTTTTTGTTCTGTTGTCGCATTAAAGAGTCATTCTGGTCTTTGGTATGATACTGTGGTTGTCCTTTTGTTAGGAATCAAAAAGATCTTTGTAAGTACTGTTTCAAGTGCTCTTTTTTCTTTATAGTATACTGCTCATTCTCATGCTGAAGCCACAATATGTTCCAATTCGATATTTATTGGTTTAATTATATCGATGTCATGTTTAACCTTGGCTTCATTACTTTTTACTTTTGAAAATTGACCATGTTGCACTTCCTTTTTAAGCTTGATTTTGACTATGTTAAGTTCAAGATTAACCACAATGTGCTTACATTCTAAAAAATTCTTTTTGAAATTGGGCAACAGGCTTTTTGAGCGAATATTTTCAGATTCCAGTGATTGTTTTGAGAGTTCAGTTGTCTGGTTATCAGTAAAATGTAGCAGGCATAGGACCATGTGTCATGACATTTTCAGCTTTCTGGTCAAACTCTCCTACAATTATTTGAGTTCGAGTTGTCATTATGTTGATTGTCTTGTAGCAAAGCTATTGATTTCAGCTGGACGTTTAGTCCTCAGCCATTGGCTATTAATTATATATGGGTTGATATCTGCATTCTTCAACTTTGTGCATTCATTCCCTGATATGACTGATTGTATCCTGCTCTTGTGATCTCTTGTCCATTGCTTTCAATGATAACTAATTGCCATCCAAGCTTTATCGATTCAACCTTTTTCTCTGTCGTCATGCGTCAGTCTTTCATTCACCCGCTTTGGATGTCATACTCATTTTATTGCAGTGCTCTTTCTAATGACTTTTTACAATTAATCTTTGTTTGGATCAGTGTATCACCACATACTGGTAATAGCGAGTCGGAGTGTATTCTAGAAAGTAGTTGCGTGTGTGTACATTACAATATATTCATCATTCAAATAGATCTGTGAGTTGATGAACATTTAAAACTGTGTCTCGAGTACTTTAAAAGAAGCCATGGATTCAATCTCATTCTTGAAAAATTTTTGATTGTCAAGTTGCTTTTCTAGTTATCACGGGATTAGGGAAACATGTTGCCTGTGAAAGTCTATAGATCTTGACAAAAAAAAGTGTCGTAAATGGAGTTTGAATCATCCTGGTTATCGCTTCCTTTAAGTCGTTGTTTAAAAGACGCTTGAGGTGTGAATGAAGTCGTTGAAAAGATACCATGCAACTTTCTTTTGATTTGTCTTGAATTAGTTGCATTTGTTGTTCTTCTGATTCTGAACACGAAGATAAGGTATCTTTCTTTTCCATTTTATCGTGAATTATGAAGTGAAAAAGTTGTTGGATCTTAAGTGGATGTGATGTGATTGAAATTGTAGTCTTGTAAGCAATTCACGTTCACGGGATTTTACACGTCTATGATTAAAACCGATAAAAGAATTAACGGGATTTTACAAAATCAATAGAAAACCGTGAATGATTTGATTCGGAATCAGCGGCCAATGATTTAATTGTATAAAAACAGATAATTTTCTGGCTAGGGTTACAGCAGATTGTTTAAATAGGCTCACCAAACTGAAACGGGCCTAAAAATACAGATGGGTCGTGAGCTATGAAAAAAATATGTCTAAACACAATTCCAAATAAATGAAAAATGCCCCAAAGACCGAAAAATCATCCATGAAAACTTCCATGGTTTTCTTAATCATATCATGAAAAATTGCCACCATACACCTTTGAAAAGTTTCCAAGGCATTGCAAAGACCGAAAGGCATCCTACGGTAAGCAAAGGTCCCATAAAGGCAGGTGAAGGTGGTTTTTTCTTGGTCTTGGGGATCGATAGGAATTTGGAAATACTCAGAAAAACCATCAAGAAAACAATAGAATTCATTTCCAGCTAAACATTCAAGCATTTGGTCCATGAAAGAAAGAGGAAAGTAGTCTTTATTGGTAGCGTCGTTTAATTTTTGATAATCGATACAAATACGCCATCCCATGACCAATCTAGTAGGAATTAACTCATTATTATCATTAGTAACCACCTTTCTTTGGTACGACATGCACAAGACTAACCCAAGGACTATTCGAGATAGGGTAAATCAATCCAGCATCTAGAAGTTTGATAACTTCTGCTTTAATGACTTCATGAATTTCTGGATTCACCCTTATCTAGTGTTGGACAGCAGGTTTAAAGTCATCTTCCATCAATATTTTTTGGGTGCAAAAATTAGGATCAATGCCCGTGATCTCACGCAACATAATGCATGGTAGAAAAATAGATCATTTTATGCCTCAATTGTGTGAATAATTAAGAGATTAGAGTCCGAAAAAGCAAGATTTGTTGTTGTTTTAAATAGTTTGATGATCAAACTAGAAAAAGAAAAAGATGAGAAATTTTATAAAAATAAAAGCCCTAATTTTTATTTTTTTATTTAAGTTTAATTAAACTAATTAAAAATTAAACCTAATTATTAAAATTAAAATTAAAAACTAATTAAATACTTAACTAAGGACTAACTATGCAAGGACTAAAGGACTAACAGTGAAAACAAAAGGACAAACGGGGGATTAACTGAGTTAACTAACAAATGAGAAAGTTACAAAACCTACCCTGAGGCCTAACCCGATTACACCCTAAGTCCCTTTAAGCCTAAAAATAAGTTGAAATTTAAAAAGTGCTTATTAAGGAAAACTTATAAAAGCAAAGTTAAAGAACAAGGTGTGGTGAACAACTTTAATAAAATCAACTTGGTCTGAAAAGCACTAATAAGCTCTAAAAGAGCTTATTATTAAGCTGCTATCAGTAAGTGGGGCTTTCCCCTTGATTTAACTTATCAGCTTGTAAAAAGCTCAAAAGAAGCTCAAATTTGAAAACAAAAGAAGCTTTGGAAAGCTTATAATGTATACTATCTAAAAATGAAAAGCTAAATCACCTAGGAACATCTTAAACTAACTGAAATTTAAGATGAAAATGCTAAACTCAGGAAATAAGCCAAAGTGCACAAAATCTTTTTAAGCTAAAAAGCTCAATAAGGCAATTTAGAACTTAAGCTCTTGTAAACTGCTTTACCTAGATATAAGCTAGATAACTAAATCATAAAAACCTAATCTATAAGCTAGAAATCAAAAAATTTAAATCCTAAATCTTAAACCTACTGTTTTTGGTATTTTTGGTTTTTTTAGTTGAAATTTGACAGCAAAATAAGCTAGGAAAATAAGCTACAAAATGCCAATTAAGCCCTAATCTATATTAAGCTATGTCTATACTATAAGCTACTATAACCTTAAAAGCTAAAACCTAAGATTGCTAACTTAAAATTTATTCAAAAGAGGGACAGCAGGAACTGATTAGTTCCTGCTGATGCAATTTGCACAAACACAAACCAAGTAGTGCAGGTTACCTTAAGGGTAAACCTGCACTTAGACACTCTCAAGGAGAGTGTACAAACACAAAACAAGGAAATATCAAGCCTTAAGTGGCTTGGATCAAACAATCAATAACAAGAAGAAAGGAACAAAATGCCCTGGTGCTGAAATGATTAATATAAACCATAACTATTTAATTTTTGCAAATTAACTTTTGAAAACTGAATTAAAACTAATCTTAAATGAAAATACAACTAGCTCATATAATTTGAACAAAGTGTTTTGACTTTTTGAGGTCAAAAATGCTTAAACCAAACACTCCTTTAACTTTGAGACAGATTTGAAAAAGCTTTTGAATTGAAAATTATTTAAGAAAACTTGATTACCAGACATTAACTAGCTTAATTCAAACCTACTTGACACAAATTAACAACTACTTTAAGCTAGAATTAAGATCTATGATATAACTAACTAATATTTTTGGTTTTTTATGGTTTATAAGACAGAAATGAAAATCTAACTTCTATAACTAATAATCTAACAATATATGATCAGAAATAGATAAGAAGCACAAATGAGCATAAGTCAACACAAATAAGCAATAAGCATAAGCAAATAAGCAGAATTTAGACTAATAAGTACTTAAGTAGAAATTAAGCTAAAAAAATAAGTGACAATGAAATTTAAAAGAGAACTTACAAGTGGCCTAGCTAAACAAGGCTTAAAGGCTCTTAGAGCTCTGCTACAAGCTCTCCTAGCTTATAAATAAGCTAGGAGTTAAATCCTTCTTTGACCCTTCCATAATTGGTCAAACTTCCCAAAAAGCTCAATAATCCACAAGTTAAAAGTAAATATATGTTAAGCTGATTTAAGGTTTAGATATGATTAATACTGAATTAAATAAGCTCTATTTCAGCTTATAGACTGAAAGAGCTTAATATGAGCTTATTAGCTTATTGAGACAATTTGGCTATTTTAGAGAGCTTATGAAATAAGAGAAAAGAGAGTTTATAACTAAATTAAACTAAATTTCATTAATAAAAACTGAATTACATTCCTTAAAAAGAAATTACAACTGATTTTAAAAATTACATTAAACTTAAAAAACTACACTAGGGCTAAAAAACTAGATAAAAAGAAAGAAGATCTCGTGTGTGTGAGGAAGGGTGATTTATAGCACCTGAAGGAACTTCTAGGCCTGAAATCTTTGTTAGACGCGCCCATCACTCTCACAACAAATCATCCAATCATTTGGGCTTGATCTCATCCGTTTGATCAATTGTGGGAATTGTGGATTTGCCAGCGTGTATTAATGGAGAGTCATTGTGTTAGTTGTGTGAGTGAGTTTAGTGCAAAACCCACGCCCTTGTGTGCTTTCTTCATAGCTGACGTGTCCTTATGCTTGAGTGACCAATGATTGCCTCTTGATTTGACTGATTTAACCCTTCCATTGTTCTTGTGAGCTTATGAATTGACTTCCGTACCCCTTAATTTTCGTTTGCCCTTTGATTTACCTAGGTGAAAGCTTGGAGATGATGAGTGAACAGTGAAAAGGAAATGGCGCCCATTTTTAACTGAATGAGTTAAATTCAGTTGGACTTTGGGGTTATGACACTTCTAGTCCCTTTCTTATTTTATTCCAAGTGTAGTGTAAAAGGTACTTTTACAAATAGCAGGAATGGCCCTTGTGGTTTATACAAAAGAGAATAGACTAGGAAATGGGCTTTTGATTTAAATAGTATCCGGGTAAAGTTATTAGGGTTTTTTCAGGCCCAATAAGGTTTCTTGGGCCCAATAAGGCTTAGGGACCATTTATGGACTTTTCTGAAAGTTGAGGGGTTTTGTTGAATTTTGTTGACCAAGATTGACTGGAGTTGACTGTAGATTTGACTTTTTCTGGCTTTGGCTTCCGGCTTTTGTTCACTCTTCCATTCTCGTGTCCGTGCTTGCCCGTTTTTGATGGTTTTCTTGTAATTTTTGATATATCCGTACCTGCACACACAAAACACAAATACAAGCATATTTTTGCCATTTTTGGTTTGTTTTGAGTTTATTTGGGCTATTCTAAGCATAAATGGATATGTGTATTCTACACTTATCAAGACGTGTCAGAATTAATTCATTTTCTTCATTTGCAACGACGGTCATTCCTCCTTTTTTAGGGACACAATGGATTGGACTAACCCACGGGCTGTCGGAGATCGGGTATATCATTCCGGCATCAAGAAGTTTAATCACCTCCTTCTTAATGACTTCATGAATTTTCGGGTTCACCCGTCTTTGACTTTGCACCGATGGTTTACAATCGTCTTCCATCAAAATCTTATGAGTACAAAAACGAGGGTTGATACCCTTGATATCGGTTATTTTCCAAGCAATGGCACGTTTATGAGATTTAAGAACATTAATGAGAGCTTCTTTTTGATCATTTTTAAACCTTTTGCTATGATGACGGGTAACTTATCGTTTTCTTCCAAGAAAGCATATTCTAAGTGAGATGGTAAGTCTTTTAACTCTAATTCCGGAGGCTCTTCAATTGAAGATTTGGCCTCGGTAACTTCACTTTGCTTTAGGTCCATCGGAGGAAGTTGAAACGGGTCATCATTTAAAATAATAGTCTATCTTCCGTGTGTCGTTTCCACGGCGAGAGATGAATTGAAATCCATGTAAGTGTTTTGTTTGATGCTCGAATATCAAATATTTCACTTTTGACTAAAGCTAAATCTCAAAAACCTTCCGGGTCGTTTCCTCGACGATGAGGATGATGTAAATCTACGCGTTCAAGTTGTAATCGAGCCTTGGTGAATAGCATAAAAAGTTTTTTGGTTTTGGTTTTCTTAAATCTACTAAAAGGAAAAACATATAAAAGGGAAACTAAACTTTTGGTTTAAAACTATTTTTTATATTAAAAATTAAACTAAAATTAAATCTAAGATTTAAAACTACAAGATTATACTAAAATTAAGCTAAAAGATATAAATGACAAATATGCTTGCTAAGTGACGTGAAATGTTCATTAAGTGCGGGCTTTAGGTTTAACGAATAAAAATGACAAGTAAAATGAATATGCCCTTAAAATAAATGACAAGAAATTAATTGCTTATTAAAATAAATGACCGGAATATGTCAAAACGAAAGACATTACTTATGACTAAATATTTTTTAAATCTATTTAAACCCGCACCTAAATTCCAAATCACTAATCACTTAACAAGCACTAATAAATCTACTCAATACTCATAATGAATTTAAACATAGCATTTAAAAATAAAATACTACACTAAGCATGGCATTATATAATCAAAACAATTTATAAAATGATAAAATAAAAACTACACTAATTAATTGAAAAAGGAATAGAAAATGGAACCGAATGAGGACCCGCAAATAAACGATAACCACCCGATTTAATAAGCTAAAGAAATAGTCAAATTTTATCTAGCTTATTAAACCCGTAAGCTCCACGCCTCATGAGTTGACAAGTACCAAAAACACAAAAAAAAATTGTTATAATAAAACAGTATACAATTACACATTTGCAATTCTTTAGATCCGTTTAAGGCCCAAATACACAAACATTTTGCAAGTCCATTAATGAAATTAAACAAACCAAATGCAAGTCCAATCAAACAAATTAGATGAAGCCCAATTAAATTGTACAAACCAAACGAAAGCATAATATTTATTTTTTTTAGTTTTGGTTTAGACTACAAATAAGAGTTGAAATCAGATGGTGAAACGAGTTTTAAGAACAGGTTTCACAATTTTTTTTAAGCTAAACCTACAACATCCAACATGCCAAACTAGAACCGAATAAGCCAAATTAAAGATAAGCTTGGAAGGAAATTAAATAATCTAAAGCTTATTTGGTTTTATAAGCTTAAAACTGAATCGAAATAAGCTAAATAGCTTATTCGAGTAAAGGAAATAAGCTAGGAACAAAACAATAAAAGTAACAATAAGCCATAACACCTTATTCGTTTATAAGCTTAATAGAAAATTTTATTTCTAAACTTATCTAATCGATCTTATAAAAGAAATAAGCTCGAAAATCCAATAAACTAATAAATAGCTTATATGATTTCATACTTATTTATGAATAAGCTCGTTGAATAAGCACATAAAACAAGCTTATGAAATAAGCTTAAGAAACGAATAAGAGAAAAAGAAGATTAAGCTAACTTGATAAACCATAAACACCAACTTCCATTAATAAGCTAAAGAAAATCTTTTACAATATGTAGAAAATAAGCTGGAACAAAAGCTTTTAATAAGCTAAGCGTTACAAAAGACAAATAAGCTAGTACAAAAACTATAATAAGCTGAGGTTACATAAAAAAAACTATCACTAAAAAAATGCTATATCTAAAAACTGAAAAGAAAAAGTGGCATAAAAAAATTATATCTCTCCGTTTTTTAATGCGTTGAGGATACGCATTTAAATAGCCACCATCAATGCCAAGCTTCGTAAATGCCAGCACACCATCAAGCGGATCCACCAACCAAACGAACCCACGTGGCCTTCCAGCTATTAATAGATAAGATATTGTTGGATCGGGAGTCCCGAGCCAATTCCGAGCCTCTTTTCCATGCCCAAGCCAAACTCCGAACCTATCAAAGATTAAATACAAAAAGAGCACATTGGCGAGGGTCGAACCCTGGACCTCACGAGCAAAGGCTCAAGGGAGTCCTAGGTGACCACTCAGGCAATGCTTCCTCTTGTTTATAAATGTACCCAATATTCCTTTTATCTATTAATTAGAGTGGGTTGGTTCATTTAAGCTTAAGGTTCAAATAAGGCATAAAAGGTTCACATAGGAAAGGTTCAAGAATACAAGGCCTTCCTATTGGCACGTTTGACTCTTTTTTTTGATGCTCTTTCCAATGGTCAGTGATCTGAGGGAATATTACGACTTCGTTTTGAACCTCGATAAACGTGAAAACGTCGTCGAAAGTCACCCGAATTTTACCGTTTTTGCTTCGTTTTCAATCATTTATACCTGTAAGACATAAAAACACAAACCAAACATATTTGCAACATAATTAATCATATTTTAGTGTTTTTAGTCCTTTTATAGTGTTTTCCGGGTTATAAAAGATGTGTATTTTAGCGTTCATCAACCGCGATATAGCATGAATTCAGAAGATTTCGACTGCTCCCCTTCAACAGTATATGTAGGATACACCAATATTTCATTAAAACATACATTAGAATGAAAAAATTTATATGACACCCAAAATGTTAAAGACGGAGTGAGATGCCTTATGTGAACAATGTACTATTAATAATTGACATTATTATTTCACATTTTTATTTCATAAAATGTGTTTGGATATATAAAATTGACATTTATGAGATTACCCAACACTTTTAAAATGGACAAAATGTGTTTGGATACATAAAATTGACATTTATAAGATGTATCCAACACATTAAAAGGCTTTGTTTTAAAAAGCTCCCATCAGAAATTAATTCACATAAAATGACATTCTACGTACTATAATTCTTTGAAAATTATTCGAGGAAGAGAGTGTTAAACACACATTTTATAGAAAAAATACCACAAATTATATTGTAGACAATTTTGACATTGAAAGTTCTTTTTGAAAAATTGTGTTTAACGATTTTAAAAACACATGATAGAAGACTTCTCTTCTATTTTTAGAGTAAGTGCACTGAAGCGTACACTTCCCTATTACATTCGAGACCGAGTTATGCACTCAAATGTACATAAGTCATTAAGAAAATTTAGAAATGACATGTTTTGAAAAGCATTTGAAACTCTTGCTCGAACTTCATTTACACGCCCGTGTCGATGTTAATCAACATTTCTAGGTACGTAAATGTTATCGATTCCAAGAGACATGTCGAGGATATTCTTTTTGGTATTTTTGAAATTTTTCTGATTTTATATTTTGTTTTTCTTGGTTTAATATTTTTCTATTTTCTTTTTCAAAATTTTTTATAAATCAAAAATAAAAAGAGAATAAAAATATTTACAAATTGATGTTTGATTAATCAAGCAGATTCAATTGCCAGAACCTCCAATTCATCTGGAGTCAAACATCTCATACCGAGTCATCTTACAAGATACTTAAACCTATCTTCCGATAAAGCTTTAGTAAACAAGTCAGGTAACTGGTATTCAGTTCCGACAAAGAATAGTTCAACGATACCCTTTTCAACATGTTCCTTTATGAAGTGATATCTGACATCGATGTGCTTGGTGTGGGAATGTTGGACTGTATTGCACGAGATGGCTATGGTTGCCTTTGAGTCACAATACATAGGTATTTTATCAAAGTGGAAGCCATAATCTGTGAGCTGAGTTCTCAACCATAGAACTTGTGCGCAGCACGCAGATAAAGACATATACTCGGATTATGCTGAAGACATTGAGGTGCAGTCTTGCTTTTTGGATCAAAATTTGGTTTGTAGTAAAACAAATTCAATATACTTATATAGTATTATTCTCGTAAGAATTTCTTTCCAAAATACTTCTCAACCAAGAGAAATATAAGGGTAAAAATCTTACTAAAGAAAACACAATTTGTATATTTTTAT
>BQNB010058067.1:24607-37933 GCA_026074375.1 Tanacetum coccineum
GATCTCTCTTTTTGTAAAACTCTGATGAATAAATGAATGATAACTAAATTTTCCAAAAACGTCTCTTTATGAGTCGTTTTCTATGATTATAACTGTTGTACTATGAAGTAATACCCCAGATTAGCTTCCGCTGCTATATTTGTCAAAATGGGAATATGAGGCGTAGTCACTGTCTACCAAAGTAGATAAATTATTATGTGTCTTGGATACCAGCCGGTTCAGCAACACCTATCGGTTGGGGCGTAGCCAATATCTACCATTAGACAAATTATCATGTAACTCGGATGCCAGCTGGTTTAACAACACCTACCGGCTAGGGCGTAGTCAATGTATACTATTATCCATAAATTATTGTGTGAATCGGTGGATGGCTCGCTACCTCCGACCTAAATTTTTTGATTAATGTATAAGGGAATAGGTAAATTATTATGTGGCCCCCAACGGACCGCTAATCCCATCCGGTTGGTATAAGTGGCCAATATCTATGTCCAAGAAATGAAGCAATGCTAAAGCATTAAACAAGGGAAAGACAATGAAAATGAACGGACTATTTATAGATGAGCATAACAAAGTACATACAAATGTAACGACACAAAATCTAAACATTGTTCAACAATTATAAGGAGCCACAATCGGCCCAGGAAAATAACCTAAACAAATTGCAACTGACTAAGACATCTAAGCATATAAGGCCGTTGGAGTATCGCGAGGCCCCCTACCAGGTGTGGGACCAGTCTCATCTGGCATAATATTCTAAAGACCGCTGGGATCTAAGAGGTACATACGGGCCACTTTGTCAACATATTGATACCTTTTGTCAAAGAGCTTCTCATATGTTTTAATGAAGATGTCGGAGGACGCATGGTTCACATTAGTAGTGGCCTTTAAGATAGCATGAATGTTCGGGTCCTTGGGACCAATAGATATCCCATCTATAAAGCCTTTGTCGATAGCAAGGCTAAAAGCCTCTCCAAATGACCGCTTATATTTATTATTCTGGTGCAACCGGCGTACAAAGGTAGGGAGATACTCATTTATGATCCAGTGCCTCACCATTTCCCCCTTATCAGCCTCAATGGCAAATTTCTCCTTGTCAAGTCTCAGTTGATGAGCATCGGCTTTAGACTGTCTCAAAGCCTCTTCAAGCTACTTAATACGATCCGCCTGCTCATTATTCAACTGCTCCGTCTCCTTCTTCTCTTCTTTTAATTCTTCAAGTCTGTCCTGCAAGCTTTTCTCTCGGGTCAAGGCACCTTCATAATTTTTAGACAATTAATCATAGGCAGACGCCTTCTCATCATAAGCCGACTGAGCCTTCACCAGTTCTTTCTTACACTCCTTGTAACGAGCTTTCACATCCTTGCTAGATTCATAATCATAGACAAGATTAGCATGCTCTTCCGTTAAGGCTTCAAAACGAAGAAGGGTATTTGCATGCTGCTAGGCCGACTGGCAGAGCAATTTCCAGAACCGTTTGATGGCAGATTCATCACAAACCCCTTCATTGAAAAACTCATAATCGACGGGAGTAAAAAGGTTAGACATCATGTCTCAGCACACGCGGGAATTATCCATGCGGCATGAATCTGTAAGGCCCCATTAAGGAGTAAAAGGTAGGTTGCCAAAACGTCTGGCAGAATAACCTAAGTAAGAAATAAAAACACAGTTATAAGGGAAGTAGGAAGCAAAGAGTATGGAGATAAAAAAATACTCACTAGCTTCTACGTCCGGCGCAACCTTGTCACGCACAAGCTTCTCTACAATCTCAGGGTATTGACCTACAAAAAAGAGGGGATGAGAACAGTCAATGAAGTATAAGGACATATGAGGAAAAAAGCAAACTATACTCAAAAGGCGAACAGGGCTAGGTTGGGTCTGCAAGCTAGATAAACCACCTATGTTGTCACCGTGGCCCTCATTGGCAAACGCAACGTCAACATTCTCTTGAACCCCCTCCATACCCGTCACAAACTCTCCAGCATTAACAATGAGGGGGAGGATCATGCTCGTCGGTTTGATTTCGCAAGGCACCTATGCGACCAACGAATGCATTTAGGGAGACATACTCCTTATTAGCCATAATTTTGAGAGGTTTCGCATGATTCAGAAGGAGGGGGAGGACACATGCTCTTAATCTAGGTGCACCGGAGACCATACGCGGACCCTTCTCTTCTTGCGAGCACCCTCCTTACCAGCATCTTTGTTTCCAGCAACCCTCTAGGCCTGGATGTTAGCACTAGGGACATAAGCCACAGCCTTAGCATCAGCTTTTCTCTTTTTCTTTTCCTTATCGTCAAGAACCTAACGGTACAAGTTGAGAAATATGTACACAAAAATATTCTATAACTTTTAAGAAGAAAGTAGAGAAAGGGACCCTTAATCCACCTTGTTGAAAATGATGGGCGTAAAGCCCTATGGCATCGTTAGGTAGGGTATCCATAGTCATACCCTCTGGGGCTATCCGCGGATGAAGGTCCACCGGGATATCGTAACATTTAGCTAATCATTTAACATTAGTCTCGGTTAGAGAAGATTTGTACAGGTGCATATCAAATTTGGGAAGAGAACTAGCCTCGAAAACAGGATCGACCGGCTCAGCATCCGAAAGGTTAAGATCGTTAGACTCCTCTAGCGACATAGTAAAAGATCCGAATGGAAGACAACCGAGCGACTAAAAAAGAGAGGAGGAAAACACACTTGAAGGAAGAAACAGAGGAAGGCAGAGGTCGAGCGGAGTAAAGCAGTGAAAAGAAAGTATAACCGTAAAAATGGGGAGAGGGACGCTATTTATAGAGGAAATGAGAGGAGCATCAAACATCGTGTCGTGTCAGAGACTGACGTGGCTCAATCGCAACCATACATGGAAACCACCTATACACGTGGCGTAATCTCATGTGCTAAGGTGCAATCCAGCTATCATTTTTAACCTCTAGTCAATTATGATACATGTCTTGTAGTCCATTAATTACGAGTTGAGACAGAAGGCCCACGGCCTCTCTAAAAAAAGCAAAAAATAAGAGGGCGGGGAAAAGCACGGGAGAAGTTAAGTGTTATACCAACACTTGTGTTGATACAACACCGGGGAGGACATGTTCGTGTATATGGCCGCTAGGACCAAGCCGGTAGGCTATATTAGAACCCAACGGCCCACATCTAACCTACCGGTGCTGACACATCATATAAAGGGATAAGTATATGGGAACCTCGGGAAAGACCAACACATTCTATTAACCGGAAACCACTTAATAACCACTGGTCCATGGTAAGGACCGAACGCATGCAACCAGCCCGGGATTTAGGGGATCTTGTCTGTCACGTGGATACGCCGCCTGACAAGAGTGTACAGTAGTTCGGCGCGATCATTCCCTAGGTGTCAGGAACAATAAGTATCAAACAGTACTCGGGGTAGTATAAATACCCCGAGCACATTCAATGCAAATCCATCTACACACCACATTTATTATACTTGCATCATGCCTAACGGCCGTATCAATATCAAGTACTTACTCTCACGGCGGAGCTTGGTCCCGGGATAAAATCCGAGGCGAGGCTAACGTGCGTTGTCTTCACGACAGGCTTGCTAAGCACCATGATTCCAAAGAAGGGCGGCTCTTATCCTTCCTAGCGGATCTTTGCATCAACAAGTTACTTAATATCTAAACATTAAAATAGTCACAACTAATCAAACATATGAAGTGATTTTTATCGACTTTGCACAACACATTCACACACTGTTTACTATTCACCTTTGTGTTACACATTGATAAAATAATCATTTCCAAAACAATACAGTACAAAAATATCCCCTCACCTTTGTTCTATATAACTTGATGATAACTCATTCATTAACCCTCCCCCTTTGTCTCAATCCATAATTTTGCATTGCTTGTATTTGCATCATCAAACCCAACTCCCACAATCATCACTCAAATTTGTTACTCAATCCCATATAAATATAAATGTAACCCATCACCTTTACATAATTTAATATCATATCAAACCATTTTTCCCATTTGGGTTCACATTTTTATTACAAACAAAACTATATTTTCATATTCAAAATTCCATATTTTTGATCAAAATGGACAGACATTTTTTCCATAACAATGGGATGCATTCGTATTCGCAATTCGACTCAGTTTTGAGCTCCCCTATTTCGAATTCGACGATTTCTAACGACATTGTGAAAGAGAATTTTCCAAGAATTCATAATTCAATGTCGTTGAGCCCGAACTTGAGTCCGAATTTGCCATTGATGGCAGATGATCCTGGCTTTGCAGAACGAGCGGCGAAATTCTCGTGTTTTGGTAGTAGGAGTTTTAATAGTAGAAGTGATCAATTCGGGTTGAATTCGAATAAAGGAGAGTTTCCATTTGGATCTATTAATAATGTGTCTCCTGTTGCGAAATTCCCTCGTGTTTCGAGTGTTCCTATGCTGAAAATTGATGGATCTCCTGTTGGATTCGAGGAAAAGATGAATTTAGATGAAGTTAATATGAAATTGAGTAGATTTGATGGCTCTGCTGCTAATTCTAATGAAGAATCCTCTGTTTCTGAGCAGATTCCTGTTAAGAAAGATTTCAGTTCGAGGAAACGAAAAGGCGCATCAAACGCGAAAAAGGTAATGAATTCTACTTTTTTTACTGTAGTTAAAAAGTTTAATTTGAGTTTGAGAAATGTAGAAACTTATTGTAGAACGGATTGAGTAATTAAGGAGGTTAGAAAAGATTGTGTATAATATACCAACGGGTTTGTATATGGTATCTCAGTAATGTTTTTACACTACCTTATTCTACTGGAATGTGCATAAAAATTGTGAATTCTAAAATTTTTCAGGAAGTAGAAGCAAATGATGATTCGAATATGAAAAGACTGAAGAAACCGGAGCAAGAAAATGGTGGTAAATCGGAGGAAAACACAAAGTTACCCGAAGCACCAAAGGATTATATTCATGTTAGAGCTAGAAGAGGACAAGCTACTGATAGTCATAGTTTAGCAGAAAGAGTAAGTTTGTAATGGCTTTTAAATTTTTGATACTAGTAGTAGAAATTTCTACATTTTGGTGCTAATAAGTTATGCAACGTTGTGTTTGATTTTCAGGTTAGAAGAGAAAAGATTAGTGAAAGAATGAAGCTTCTTCAGAATCTTGTGCCAAATTGCAACAAGGTGAGCAACTGAGCATAAAAATGTTGGCTTTGATCCTTTGTTCTTGTGGCAAAAAAATGGCTAAAAAATAAAAATGTCGCGTTAATGTTCTTTAGACAAAACTAGATAAAATGTTCGTTTTTGACATTTCGAGCGGTAAAATTTAGCTAAAAATGTCGAGTTTGAATATACTAATGGTTAAAAAAAAGACTTAAATATAGGCAAAAATGACTAAACTTGTGAATTGTTATGATTTAGGTAACAGGAAAAGCACTTATGCTTGATGAAATCATCAATTACGTGCAGTCGTTGCAAAAACAAGTTGAGGTAACACATGGTTCTAATTTGATCATTTGGTTTTTTAACATATAAAAGACTAATCATCTAACCTTATTTTTTTTTGCAAATTTTGTGTTTTCATAGTTCCTTTCGATGAAGTTAGCTACGGTGAACCCAAGTCTCGAGTTTGACACCAATGACCTACTCTCGCAAAATGTAAGTCAATCTGTGTATTTTAAAAGCTCGCTTTTTATCTTTCAAAAAATCTCTTAAGTTAGCTTTCTTACATACGATTAAAATTTCAGGTTAATCAACAAAACACAAATCTACTACAACCATCGACTATTTATCAACAAAACACACAAGTACTCTACAACACGTCTGCCCCAATGACCCAAACCATTCATGAATTTGTGGAACCTTTCCCTCAGTTTTCAGGATTCAGTCAAGATGATCTTCAAAGCATTGTTCGAATGGGTTTTGGTGAAAATATTGATCTTGATAACTCATTTTTTCAAACGACTCATGATCAACCATCCAATATGAAAATCGAGCTCTGACCACGACTATCAAAGATTGTTGTATATACAAAAGAGATCGACGGTTCATCCTAAAAACAAGTGAACCGTAATTTCGCTAATCCATCCATTTTTAGGTCTAATTGAAGCATATTCTTCCTAATATTTCTAGTTTTTTTTTCTTGTGTAATGTTCTATTAATTGGTTTTGATCATTATGTATTTGTAGTATGTTTAAATTGTGTGTTTTCTTTCATTAAACATCACACGATTTGTATAATAATTTTTGTTAATAGAGATATATTGAAATGTGGAAATTTCCATTATGCTTAAAACACCTATAAACGGGCGATGAGAATTGGTGTTAATTACTCGTAGTATGTTAAGATGAATGTGTATAATTGTCAAAAGAGAATGATGGAGGGTTTTATAATGGGGTTCAATAAAGAGACACGAATATGAGTTCCACAAAAAAAAATAAAAAAAATTCCAAATACATTTGCATTGCTCTTTTTTTTTTTTGAACGGCGACTTTATTAGAACCACTAGCAAGGAGCTAGAAAATTACAAAGGAATCAAAAAAGGGTGTTGAAGCCAACTAACCCAATTCAAAGTTCTATTACATCTAGCTACACACCAATAAAAAGAGCGTAAAACAATATTGTCGAAAATAACATCCTTTCGAGGAATAGGAGACGCAAAAAGGAATTGGTAAAATACTTAAGTTATGTCGAAAATAGCTCTCTTGTATTATATTCCACGGAGTATATAATAATATGATGGTAAAATACTTAAGTTATGTTTGCATAAATATGAACACTTTTGATCAACAATATATCTTTTTGTAAGAGTTGAAAACTCAGTTTTAATGTTGATATTTTCCTAATGATTATCAGTAGATGATTGATGCAAATTTCATCATTTTAACCATTGACAAAAAATATTACTATAATGAAAATGATTGGTTTGCTTGAGCTGTAAAGAACTATCTATTTAGTTGCATAATTCCTGCCACAATTTCTGCTCCTGTAATTTTCACAGATTAACCAAAAAAGAAAAAGAACCTTCTGTTCCTCCATCTAAATGATGACAGAAATATGAGGTTAAAAAAGTAATTAATTTTTAATTAAATAATAAAAATTAAAAATAAGAATAATTAGAAGAATCCCAGGTTGGCTTTGGTGAATTCTGACTAGACCCAATGAACACAAATGCTTTAGACAACAAATAATAAATAATCTCATCATCTTTTTAAAATATTGGGGTGACACAAGAAAAGTTAAAAGATTTTAGTGGATTTACAGATATTAAAAAAGATGCTCAATTTTAAATTTGTAGGGAGTGGTTAGTAAAAACTAAATTTGAGGGTAGTTAATTAAAAGAAAAAATTACACGTTTCATCCCTATGGTTTGACCCAAAAATCTCATTGGTCACTATTATTTATTCTTTTTAAATACACCAGCCGGTCCCTAATTTTAACTGTAAACCCAGACGTCCCTATTGTGGTGGTCGTTAACTTTTTTCGTATGTCTCATGAGTGGACGGGGGTAATATCGTCTTTCTTGAGGTTGTCACCTCCCAACAGTCACACCCTTAGTTCACGGTACTATCCACTCATCTTTTTTTTCATATTTTAATATTTATTTTTCTCATTTCTTTAAACTTTTCTTCTTCATCTAGCCTCACCGCTGATCTGAGCTTGTGTTTGAGCATATATAGAAGAGCTCAAGGCTATACCTAATACCAAATCTATACACTTTAGTGGGTGTTCGTTTGAGGTTTTTTCTATCTCTGAGTCATGAAAAGCTCATATGCCAATTAAAACTATTAGCAGTAAAATAGCTATGAAATTATAAACAGAAATTAGGCTTAACTAACATCCTTAAGCCAAAACGCCTTATTTTCCACCATTCTATTGAAAACGAGATTCAAAACATCTCCAAACCAAATCACTCCCACATCAACATCCCACCCGTCATCCAACCTCAAACCCAGTAAACACAACTTGCCCCTTTTTTATAAATACAAATGAAAGGACATTTTTTCAAAAAAAAAAAGGCGACACTTGATCTTCCATATTAACCCTAACAGAAATTCAATCAAAGCTCCATCAAAAATCCTACATAAATTTGACCAATTTGTTCCTATATACAAGTCTATATCAATCACAAAATCATCGCACTAGGTGTTTGTTAAAGCTTATTATTAAGCTTTTGTGTTATTATTACGATCTGGAATCATGAAACACGGTGATGAGCTTGAGTTTGAAATGATGCCGACCCGTTTACCCTTGTTATTTTTCTTGTTTTCTTGTGCTGGTGAGGAGATGCGTCTTGATAGGAAATCCATTTAGATCCTACATTTTTATCTTGAGAAAAACGTTGAGATGAATATTATGATTTTGTTTTTATATTCTTTAACTTGTTTTTATGAGTGTGCTTTTATAGATCTGAAAACCAAGTGTAAATGATTATTGTTAGATCTCAAAGTGTTTGGTGTTTTGTGTTTACGGTGTTTTGTGTGTGTATAAATGTTGTGGATTTGATTGTGTGGATGAAGAAAGAGACGAAGATAAATATTTATTTTTGTATAACACTATTAATATCATAATAATTGAAAAGACCAAAATGCCCCCACAAATATTACACTTAACGAAAAAAGTTAACGCTCATCCAAAATAGGGACGGTCAGTGTTACTAGTTTCAAAATTAGGGATGCTTGGTGTATTTAATTTGAGTTAGGGACGATCTGTGATTTTGGGTCAAACCATAGGGACGATTTGTGAAATTTTTTCTAATTAAAATAGTTAATAATTTGGACATTTGTATCTTCACCTCATTATTTTATTAGAATTTGCATTATTGGATTGATTTATTTAACATGAAGATTCTTTGAAAATGATATAATTTACAGAAGAGTTAAGAATAAAAAGTGATTTTTAATCATACCTTTTTAAAATGGTTAGGTGCCAGAATTGTCCCCATAAACTTTACTAAATAATTAAATAAGTATTTTTTTATTAACAAAACTCAATCATATGGTGAAAGGTCTGTCTGGAACTCTGGATGTTGAATTCTAATTATTTACTCGTGTTTTATTCCATTTTATTTATATGAAAAGTGACCTTCAGATAAATAAAACATATTTATATTAAATGATGCCGTTAAAAAAAAAGATAAATAAAACATAATTTCAGTTGGCTTTAGAACTATTATCATTTAGAATCATACAATTTCCAAACTTTAATTTTAAAGTTATTGGTTATGTTTTGAAAAGACTGACTCTGATAAAATTTATGTAGAAATTGTTAATGATATTGTATTAATATGATAAAAGGAAATTTACAATGATAATATGTTATTTTTATAAGTTTTAAGAGATTAAAAGTCTTTGCCAGTATCTTTCCCTCGATCAAATGTTGACATTTTCTTGTTAATCTTGTCAGACATTTTGTTTAGAGACATTAACAGTGTTCACGAGTTCAATTTTAAAGGGAAAAGAAAGGAAAAGAAAGAAAACTTAAGTAAATTTGTGTTATTGAGTTTTTTTTAAAGAAGAAAAATGAAAGGAAATTTTTGACTAAAACTTTCCTCTCAAAAATGGAAGGAAATGAAAGGAAAGTAATCTTTTACATGTTAAAAGACATAATTATCTTTGTTGTTTAACTTAAAACCAATGTTTTAAAACCCGTTTTTTTTATCGACTCGGTTTAGTAGCTGGTTCACCGGGTCACCGGTTCAACCGGTTGAACCGCCGGGTCAAACCGGTTCTATACATACGTATATTTTTTTCCTATTTTAAAAATGTAATGTCGTATGAATCTCATAATTTATCTAACATTATTTTTATTTTTAATTGAATCGATGAAAAAGATTGAGTTTTTAACGATAAACTTTAGTTTTTATGATACGTATGCAAATAAGCCGGCCACACATTATACGTTTTACAGTTTTAGTACTTTACAAATTAATATAACCACAGCCACAGAGCCAACCCGAAAGGCAATAAGTTCTACAACAACACATTTGCTGCATAAAAATGAAATGCCAATTTGACACAAAGACAAGAATGTAAAATGAATCTCAAACTCAAAGTTTAATCAGACATTTAAGGAACACTTAATAAATATAACAACTAACAACACCCCAAAATCTTGTTAAAACAACATTTCAAAATGAGACTGACCTGATCACATTTCAAATTTAGAAGTATCACATGGTTTCTGACATAATTTTATAGGTATATAGTTGAAAAACAATTAAACTTAGAAAAGGTTTATGAAGAAAGAATTTTTCGTTAGATTTTTAAGAAAGAGGTTGAAACCCGGCCGGGTTTATCAAACCAGGTCAACCCGGGTCAATGAAAAACCGGTAGTTCAATCCGGTTCGCAAACAAGCAAAAACCCGGTCACATCCGGACCGGTCTCCAAGCCGGTTCCCGGTTCAACCGGTCGAACCGGCCGGGTCAACCTGAGTTTTAAAACATTGCTTAAAACATCTCAAACATGGGTATAATTGTAATTCAATCAACTTTTTTCCTTTCTTTTCCTTCAACTCAAGAACACAAATATTTTTACTAACTACTTAAATTTTTCTTTCTTTTACCTTTCTTTTCTTTTCTTTTACTTTCTTTTCTTATGCTTTAAAACTCGAGAACACAACGTAAGAATGGATGTGATTTGCACACTCAAAATTTTGATTGGGACACTCAATATACAAGTAAATAAAGCACACTGTAAATACTGTACAACTATCTAATGCACGGATAAAAGTGTCCCAATCAAATTTTTGAGTCTGCAAATCAATTCCCCATTAAGAAATAAGAAAAGTAATTATTTGGTGCAAAAGTTTTGCATAAATGAGAAATATAATTCAAAATGAGATGAATGAGAAGGAACATGACCACAATTCTTAAACGCATTCACAAAAATAAATATAATTCATTTGATACATATATGCATGAGATGCATTAATAGGGAAATTTTCGAGAATCTAACGTCGTCGACTTACTTGGTTTGGAGAGAAGATTACATGGGTTAAATGGACTAAGGTGCTTGCGTCTAAAGAATACTTTTATTAAATAACTTGCAAGTGGGAAGCTTAGTATTACAAAGAAATATGAGACGAGTTTTAGTTTTTACGCCCTTTAATAGGGCTCTTCCGTTAAAGTGGGTGTGGGGTTTCTTTCTCGTGATAATTTCTTATGGTCTCGGTATTATTCATGCCATTATGGGCTGAATGGGCAGAATTTTTGCTATCTCAGTCCTCAACTTGGAGTCTATGTTAAGGAAATTAATATCCTCAAGACCCAAGGTATTGATATTATCTCCCACTCCAAAATTCGTGTAGGTAACGGTAGAAGTACGAGTTTCTGGAACGATTTATGGATTGGTGATTCGTGCTTTCGTTATAAATTCCCGCGTTTATATGCGTTGGACATTAATAAAGAGTGCACTGTGGCTGACAAGATGGTTGCTTCTTTTACTTCGTCCTTTCGTCGGGAAGTTAGAGGAGGGGCTGAATCTTTGCAGCTCACTCAGATTCTTGACCTTCTTGGAACGGTGATTTTGTCTGACATGAAAGATAGATGGATTTGGGATTTGAATGGGGACGGTGAATTTTGTGTTAAAGATGTTCGTAATTTACTTGACGCGACTTTCCTTCCGAAAGTTGATTCTCCTACGCGGTGGATTAAGACGATTCCAATTAAGGTTAATATCTTCGCTTGGAAGGTTTCTCTCGATCGCTTCACTACGCGTTCATTTTGCGCTCGAAGGGGTGTGTTTGGTGCCTTCTTCATCTTGTTTGATTTGTAATGTTTCTGACGAGGACTTGGATCAATTTTGTTTAGCATGTGTTTGACGATAGATGTACACGATTTAGTTTAAGATGGTGGAATGTTGGTTTGGATTCCTTTGGATTCCTACATATCTTGGCTTTCTTGGATCAAGGCGTTGCGGATGAATTCTAGGAGTAAAAGTGTTCTGGAAGGAGTTTTTTTATACTGCTTGGTGGAGTATTTGGAGCTATAGAAATCAAATTCTTTTTTCGGCCAAGAAACCACGGAAAGAAGTTCTTTTTGACGATATTGTTATGCGATCGTTTACTTGGTGTATAGCTAGGAGCAAAAATACATTTAGATGGATAGCTGGCTTCAGCATCCTTATTTACTTTTTTTGTAATTTTCTAGCTTCTTGCTGCGGGGGGCGGGGCGTGGGGGGGGCAGGTGAGGGGGGGGGGGGGGGGGGTGGGGGGGGGGGGGGGGGGGGGGGGGGGAGGGGGGGGGGAGGTGGGTGGGGGGGGGGGGGGGGGGAGTGGGGGGGGGGGTGGGGGGGGGGGGGGGGGGTAGTGGTTTTTTTTAATAAAGTTGCCGTTATACTTGGTTTGGAGAGTTTTAACAACACTTAGTCAAGTACATAGATAATTATCTTTATTCGGCTTTATAAAAAAATGTGATTATGAATATTAAAGAGAATCCAACAAGTAAATGATTAATCGTACAATGGTGAGATGTTTTAACGCGTTACAATACTATTAATCATTAATTATTCTTCATCAAAAGTGATTACTTTGGTTTCTTTATAATCCAAAAAAAGAATCTTAGGAGCATATATTATACACTAAAATTGTGGTTTATTACTATTACTTTTGTGTCTTCATTCAATGAATGAGTTTCTTTTTATTTATTTCTTATGAAAATGATTGTTAAACCTTTATTAAGGATTAGATTTATTAAAACACTTTGTAATGGGATTAATTTTTAATCAAGTGATGGGCATAGATCACATGGTATGTCTGGTTTTTGACCTTCATAAGACATTTTTTTGTGGCAAGTTAGCTTAGACCACTAAGGTTCAACAAGTGCCAATTTTAATTAAATAAGATAGCAAGCTTTTTGTATCACTCAAAGCATGTCACACGATTGGATATTTTATATGGTCTAAAATTATACGCGACAAGAAGTTTATTGATCATAACTTGGTTTTTCTCAACATATTTGTTTTTGTTATCATGTTTAGTCTCGTATACATATTAAAGATTTAGGCTATTGTATTAAAGTTATGTTATATCTTACATATTAAAGATTTGTGCAAATATTAATTGCATTTTTCAGATTAATTAACAAAAAACTTTCTTAAAACTTTAGTTGCTTCCACTAGAATGAAAGCAATGATGATGGTTAGGGGAAGAGGAAGTTGATGGTGGTGGTTACACTCCATGATCATTAAGGGTGGGACTCCATTTACCACAACATTAAGATTCACTTGCTTTTCTTATTCTTATAGAAATATCAATACTTTTTTTTTGAACGGCAACTTATATTGAAAAAACTAGCAAGGAGCTAGAGAAATTACAAAGCAATTAAATACGGATGTTGTAACCAA
>BQNB010058068.1:3785-37932 GCA_026074375.1 Tanacetum coccineum
TACCGTGAAGCTTGTTGATTAATTGGTTTAAGTTGTCTTATCTCATTTTGTCCTTTAATAAAATGAATTGTTTAAAAAAACCTAAAAACCCAAAAATAATCTTCTTTTTCTTCATATCCATTTAATACTTCTTCTTATCCCTCTAAATTATTTAATTCTTATGGCGTCATTAGACTATCGTTTAAATTCCCTTTACGTGATTAAAGAATGCTCGTCTTGTGGAGCTTTGTACACTACATACTATTGTTGTTCTAAAGGGAGTCTCGTAGACAAGATCATTCGTGAACGACCCCCTCAGAATTGTGCAACTTGTGGAGACCTGGTTTGAAGTGTCTATTTAGTCGACCTTGTGCTTTTGTGCGAAAAGTGTTTTGAATGAAGTTGGATATATCAATTCATGATGAAAACAAAATTCTAAACAAATTCGAGTCTTCCAATTGACAACACTAACATTGTTATGCACCTCAAGAGCCATTTCAAGAGCCATTTGTCTTCAATCAAGACCCTGGTAAAAATTCCTCGCAAAGTCCTCCACATATTGACCACCATTGTTGTTACGAGTGCTGGGATTTGTTAGACGATATCTTTTGTCAACGATGTACTTGTAAGTCTTGTGGGAAAGGTGCTCATTATGGTTACAATTGTCCACCGTAAATTCTGATTATCTCTAATCCGGAACCATGCTACAATCAAAACCTTAATGAGATCATACAAAATTTGTAAAGTTTGCAACAACAATGTCTTTTGGGTACGTGCCAACAATGTGGTTGTAATGAATATGATGGAGTTTGTTTTTATTGTATTATTGGAAATGGAACACAAATCAAATTTTCAACTCCGTACTCTTCTAACGATTCTCCAAATTTTGCATACCACCCTCCACAAAATTTTCAAAGTTTTCAACAACAATATCTTTGTTGTGAAAATTGTGGGGGTCCTCATGAAACTTACCAATGTCAACCAATGAATGAAGACTATTATCATGAGCAAAATTCTTGCTATGATCCTAATTCTTTTGGTTTTGACCAATTTCAACCCCCGAAATATATTGTCAATCATCCAATCTTCAATGCTCAAAATAGCCTTCTCAAAGCTCAAAATGAGCTTCTAAATTCTCAAAATAAGATCATGGAGCAAATGACAACCATATGTGATATGGTTGGTCAATATATGCAAAAGAAGGAAGAAGAAAAACAAATTGCGGAAGATCAAGCGGCTAAAGATTGATATTAGAAGATTCTCATTTGCTATGATGATGACGATGACTATACCATTGCAATCACACCTGTTTTATCAACCGAGGAGCCCGTTGACTCTCTCATAATGGAGGATGAGCATCTTGACACTATTCTGGCAACGGAATCGGACGAAGTAATAAAGTCTAGTGTTGAGAACCTTGTCCCGATCCCAAGTGAGTCCGAGGGTATTCCCGACAGTGTGTGTGATGTGCCTCTTTGTAACAATCCTACCCCTCTTGAAGCTTTCAAAGAACACTCTGAGATTGTCATCGATTTCAACGATGATTCTACTTCGAGTGATGACGATTCTCCTTATGGTGAGGATATCGAGTATGTCGATGCTTCATCTCCCGATTATGAGCTCGTCAGCTTAGAGGTGGTGGAGAATGTTACCCCGAAAGATAGAGAGATTGAGGATGATATTCTTCGTGAAAAATTATCGAAAATTAATCTTCTCATTGCTAAGATCAAAGCAATTAATTCTAATCCACCTCCATCTCCTAATTTTGTGACCAAGTCTCCCTCCACATCTCCTAACTTTTTCTTGGAGGAGACTAACACCTTTGATAATTCTTTAACCGAATCTAAAACTTTCTGCTTTGATTTGGAAGAGAATAGTAGTGGCAGTACCACTACTCTTTCTGATTATTCTCTTCTGGATTATGAAGCTTTCTATTTTGATGACGATCATACTGAAGAGAAGAGTAGTGGCAGTACCACTACTCATGCTGATTTTTCTCAATATGATTCGTTCATCTTTGATCTTTCGATCGATTCGTTTCCTCTTGCCGATAGGAGTGACTTTTATCATGAGGAGTTCGCCGATGAACTTGCTCACATCATATCTTCACCGGAGTATGATTGTTTCCATTTTAAGAGTGAGCCCGATCCAGGTGAGTTGACTAGTATTGTTGACTCCGGGATTCGTAAGAACGTTCTTTCTACGATAAATGTGAATTTACCATTCGAGGATGACCAATCTCCTCTCTTGGCATACGTTGTATGGATATTTCTTCCTTTTCTCACGTATCCCGTTACTCTACCATATCTTCTCTCTTGCGGGAATGAAGATACCATTTTTGACCCCGGCATCTTCGTTTATCAATTCATTGAAGTCCAATCCGAGAGACTTTTATCACGAGATGAATTTTCTATCTCATTCATTCGTGATTCTCTTTCTCCAGTGATTGACACTTTGCTTTCGTTTTCGTCCAAAAACGAGGACAAAGTGTTCAATCCTGGTATTCTCACTTTTCATCTCTTATCTCATCGGGGCGAAATCATTTCTAATTTTTCTAAGAGCCCGATGATGATTTCTAGAGGGGACATTCCTTACTTGGATGTTCTGTTTCTCCATTTCTATCCCCCTTGACCTAAATCAAGTGTGGGGGATCGAGTCAGGCTCAAGACTCGGTGAACAAAAATAAACGTTTTTCGGGAGGCAACCCGTGTCTTTTCTTCTTTCTATTTTCTTGATTAATAAGTGAGTGTGTGAATTTATAGCCCAAGTGTGGGGGCGTGCTTCTTTCTATGGTATGTGGTTTCGTTTTTGCAGGATTCCTTAAGATCATGAAGACCCGTGCTTATTTTCAATCCTTCAATCTCTCGGTCTTTGATCTTCTGCTTATTTTGGAATCCTCAATTCTGATCTTATATATATATTTGTTTCCCTTTTCACACTTGGAATTTTTTTCATTTGCCTTTTTCATTCCTAAGTGTGGGGGTAAAACCCGACATATTTTGAACATTGAGGCCAATGTTCCATTCTAAGTGTGGGGGGATTTCTATCGAAATGTGATCTTACCTGTGCCTTGCTGTGTCCCTCGCAACCCCATTTTGGCCAAAATTTTAAAATTTTAAGTTTTAATATCTAGTTTATTGTTCATATCTAAAAAAATAATAATGATAAAAAAATTGTGTGTAGAAAAATGTTGAAAAATATAAATAGTTAGTTGAATAAAATAATAAAAATAGTTGACATGAATGTAAGCTTTCCGTTGGTGAGAATGAGAAGTAAATTTTAACCCGATCGGTTTTATATCTTAGCTTTCTCATTAACTATAAATAGATTGATTTTGCTAATCTTTTATAAAAGGAGCTATAAAACGCAAGTCTTGCATTAAAAATATCAAGACTTTGCAAGTTCCCATAATTGATTTTAATATGCTTAGATCGATTAATAGATTGAGATGTGCCATTCATGTGACTTTTAAAGTCCGATCATAATTCCTAGGGACTAAGTATGCACTTGAGTTTCTTTATTAGAAATTTAAATTAGAGAAGAATAAGAGATGATAGAGTTAAGTATAAGTTTTGATTCTAATCCCCACATAGAATAGTAGGATATTCTTTAGAGGCTCATGAGTGTTCATTTAGTTTTTTCTTCAATAATTTGGTTTCACCGTTATATAATTGTTGAATAAATAAAGTTTCTTTGGTTTTTGCAATTCTTAGTTTAGATCCTTTCGTAGAAAGTCCATCTGGTGAAATTAAGGTACACATCGAGGTTTTGTCAGTGTTGTGGGGACTTAGACATCCTGGACCGAATGTCGGCTCGCATACGAAGTGTCCAGTTGTTAACGACCACTTAGGACTTAAAATTGGTGGGCTATAATAATATAATTAATGTATAAACGAAGCCGAAATAAGACTTCAATATCGTGGTCGGCTCGCATACTGAATGTGACATTCCGTTTAAATGGTGGAGGTAAATATAATAATAAATAAAACTAAGGGCTAATAAAAGTTTACTGCATCTGTCATGCTCACAACCGAGTTGGCAGTCTTCAAAATAAGCAGCATCGTTATAATAATCCGAAGTACTGATAAAAGTTTGCAGCATCTTGCCGGAATCACAACGATGGTTAGCCCCTTCTAAAAGGTCGAGAAATTAACCGAGGTCGAAATATGAATGATGTATCTTGCCGGCTCACAACCGTATGTTGCAATCCTCAAAAGGACCTGAGGTTTAATAAATGTGGTAACAATAATATTAATAAAGGCCAATTTCAACTCCGGGTTATCACAATAAAGCCTCCGTCCTCTTGGACCTTAGTTGATTGATTGAAATAAAAAGGATAACCCTAAATTTATGCAAATTAGAACCTTAATGTGGACCTTATTCTCACCATATCGTCTCTTTATGAAAGGATTTCAAACTAATTGTGGTCTAAACCGGGTTCACTTTAATTAATAAGGACATAATTTATTTGTCACCAATAATAATAAAATCCTTAGAGGAAATTAGGAATAAGGGAGGAAAAGTAAGTACACAATTAGCTTTTATGAGTAGAGTTAGAATCATAACTTGTATTTTATAGTGACACATTTGGAATTCTCTTTAAGTTGATCCTTAAGGTGTTCAATTTCAGACAACAAAGAGTTGTTCTGGTCAGTGGTTTTGGCACGCGTTATTTTAATTGAATCATACAACTCCTAATCAAGCTGGCTTAACCCTAATTTATGCGTTATATCTGACCTAAAGCATTCCTTGAGATCGTGAAGGGCATTGAGCTTTGCAGTTAAATCTTTGTTCTGAGAAACTAAAGCCTTAAGGTCAAAAGTGGGATCTGTATCACTATTGTTCTTTGTTAAGCGAGAGATTTTCTCCTTTAATTCACGAATCGTATTGCATCGACTTTGAATATGTTCATTTAGTTTCCCAATCACAAAAAGTGAATCAAATGAAAGAGCATCCGAGGATGTTACTGGGTGTTTGTTTCCAAAACGTTCTTTGAGATTTTGATACTTTAATTGTAAGTTGAAGTGTTCAACTTCAAGATTTGGAGAAATGTTTATATCCATTGATTCCAATGCTCATCATTTTGAATCTTGTTTCTCAGATTAAAATTTTCAGATTCAAGGTCGGCAATATGTTTCTGAGCACTAGTGAAAGCATCATGCATGTCAGAAAATCTAGACACGTTTAGTATAGAATCCGTTGCAGTAAAAAACACATCTTTGGACAAGCATTCAGCAACTAAGTTCTCATTGGCGATGAGAAGTTTTTTCCATTCAATCTCACCACTCCGTAAGTCTGTCTCATTCTAGTCCACCTCGGCTTCCAAATTTTCAAAAATGGCTTTCATTGCCCTAACTTCAGTGACTAGATATTTTTGAATTCCTTCAAAATTTTCTTTGAGTAGATTGAAAAATGGAATTACTTCGGTTAAGTAACACCTTTTTGTTTGTTCAAAACCCCTTTCCCCTTTAAAAGTTTTTTTTATTATTTTTTTCAAATTGCCTCCCCCCCCCCCCCCCCCGTTGGTGTGATACGCTTTTTACAAGTTTTCTCAAAATATCAAAATTATTTTATATTATTTTTATTTTTTTTAGAGTAAGTTTTTTTTTTTTTTTTTTATTTTTTTTTACATACAGACCAATATTTACTTGACTTGTAGTTGGAAGCGTTCGAGGGACCAGATGGGCTGGTGTATTGGGAGGATACACTGTCGCAGGTGGTAGGACAGGCAGGGGTGTTGCATTGGCCTTTAGCTCTTCGGCCTTTCGTTTGCTGAGATTCTAAGGACCAAAATACTTGCACAGTGTCATTGATCCTGAGAGGGTGAATGTTGCCATGAAATTTTCTTTTGTATAGTTAGGAGGCTAACGTTAACCCTGTTTTCACACAGCAGAGTCCATTCATTTTCTTACATGCATTTTATACCGATAGCTTCAGCTAACTCTAGTTCTTCCTCAGACGATGGAACCATTACCGGCACATGATGAGGCTTAAGAAGTTCATCACCATCATATAGTACCGGTTGGGCCTTTTTGGCCTGTCTAAGGTAAAAAGGGTTCTGGGCACCTAGTGCAGTTTTAGTCTTTTGGTCATACACCTGAGTGGGATTTAACATCATATGGACAATTTGAATGGATTGAATCTTATGAAGCTTATCTCAAGTTTACGGTAAGGGTTTTCAGAATTGGAAAAATCATACAGGAAACTTTGGACCTTCCTGTTTAAACTCTTGATTCAAAGTCGTTACAGTTTCTTCAAGTATCTTATTGTTTTCCATAGTTGACTTAAGTTGTAACTTGAAAGAATGAAGTTCCTTTTTAAGATTTTCCTCTGTTTTATTATGATTTTGAATAAGCATACGCATTTGATCATCCATTTGATGTTGACGTTCAGTCAGTTCAAACTTAGCACGTTGCTCATAAATGGCAACCTGTTCCTTATAGATCTTAAGTTCAATGGCTATTGGGTCATGAGGAACGATCCCATCATTAACAGGCGATACACATACACTATTTAGAGCGGAAGATGCACAACTTGGTACAACAGAAATATCATTGACCGACAAATATTCTTCATATGGAATAAGATTACTGTTACCCATATGGACACTAGTTGAGTCAATAACATTTGACGGTTGTACTTTATTATGAATCTTATGTTCGTCCTGATTAGAAACACTATGATCAATAGCATTTTCCAGAATACGTACCTAAGATAAGATTGATGCATTAGATGGACCAGATTGTAGATTTGCTGACCCGGCTGAGGACAAGTTGGCCATGAATATAGACTAAGCAGTCAGTTCATCATCAACATCTGAGTCAAAAGCGTCACATTCATCTGCTTGGAAAATATTGTCCTTATTCAGAGCTAAGTCTTGGACTGGTTGATTATCCACATCTGCATCAAAGGTGTTTCCTTGTTCACCAGCCAGAAAGAGTAGTTCCTCTTCATCTAAAATTGCACCATTCTCTTGGGCTTACATCAGCAGCATTTTATCCTTGAAATAATCAAAATTTTGTGGACGCTTTGGCTGAGTACAGGTCCTTGCAATATGTCCAACCCCGTTACAGTTATAACACTTGACCGGTTTTCCTTGACCTACATTGGCATTCCCAACTCTATTCTGTGCCCCCCCCCCATTGCCTGCAGCACCATTTCCCAGAGCAGCATACCTCGGATTCTGATTCTGATTCTGTCGCCCTTGAACATTCTGAATGACAACCCGACCATCTTGAATGGTTGCTTGATTTCAGGTGTTAGAAGAGGTTCAAAGTTGATTTTTCGTCCGGGGAAGTGTAGCTCTGAAAGATTGGGCAAGAAGTGCCATTTGTTTGGTTAGGTTGTCAAGTATTTCAACAGTTTGGGTGTATTTGGAATCAATTTGTGATGTTTCAGGGAATTGTGGATATTGTAGTGATTGAGGGTTTGTTGATGAAGAAGGATGAGACTGGACATGTGATGATTGGGCATGAGGTTGGACCGTTGACACAAATGCAATTTGATCATTTGTAGCAGGAGTGATTCTTTCAATAATCCACCGATCTTGTGCAGCATGCTTCTCATGTTGTTTTAAGTATGCATACAGCTGTTCGTGATTTGTCTCTTTTAGACCTTTGTTGAGTTTAACGGCTGTCACGAACCTATCCTATTCAGGTGACATATTGTTTACAAACTTATAGTTCAGTTGAATGTTAGGCATTGTCATTCTGATATTCCTGATGTCGTTGACCAGCTTGTGAAAGCGAACATAGTACTCATTGGTGTTTTCACCTGGAAGCATCTTGAACCTCTCAAACTCATCGTATAACTGAGATTCTCTGTCTTATTTTGTGAGCTCAGAACCTGCAAGAAGCATTTTGACGTTCTCCCAAATTTCTTTTGCTTCAATGTTGTGATTGATGAGCTTGTAGATATCTTTGGGTAATCCTTGAAGCACAATATTGGTGGCACGGACATCTGCATCGTATCGTTTCTTCTCCGTGTCACTGAGATCCTCATATGTACGAGGCCTTTCTGGTCCAAGAAGGACACCTCCCTCAGGGGTAGTTCCGAGTGTATCCCTTGTGGTTCCAAGCTCAAATGGTCCTTGATCAATCGACTGAAGAATTTGCAATCCATTTTCCTTTCCCATAAAATACAATCGGATTCGTTGTGACCATGATTCATAATCAGTCCTATCGAGCATAGGAGGGCGGGTATCGGAACCGGCCGCTTGAATATCATCTGAATTACTGGACATGGTTGATTACTCGTATTATGATAAACTTTGGATCGGTACAATGATTAGTGATTGTATGTTAAAAGTGATGATTGTTTGTTGATTTAGGTGATATGTTGTTTGTTTGTGATTTGGTTTGGTTTAATTAAATCTACGAAATGTATTACACAAGTCTCCGTCAGGAAATCTTAGACAAAACACAGTGATGTGTCCTAGACAAAACGCAGTCAAGAGTCTTAGACAAAACGCAATGAAGAAAATTTTTTGCCAGAAATTCTTTCCACCAAAACGCAATAATGGTCTTCAACTTGGGACAAAACGCAGGGTACAAAACGCAGTAAGTAGGAGACAAAACGCAGTGAAGTGTCTTAGGCAAAACGCAATCAACCCTTGAGACAAAACGCAATCAAGGTTATAATTGGGCAGAGTTTCTCTTAGTCAAAACGCAATGAGGGTCTTCAACTTGAGACAAAACGCAACTAAGAAATTGCCAGTGAGACAAAACGCAGTCAAGAAAAATACGAACCTTTTCACCTAAAAACACCTAAAAATCACTCTTTTAAACGTTTTTTCTTGGTTACTTTTGCACAACTTGATCCTAGAAGGTTATAACAACAATAAAAACACTAACTTTAACACCACAAATGTGAGAATCAAAGAGTGTCAAGAAAAAGACCATAAACCTTCAAAAACCAAACTTTTGATCTAAACTAACCAAGAAAACGCACACACAATCTATCTAATCATCCCATGGGCTCTGATACCAATTGTAGTATATTGGATATCATAACACAAGCATGAGAGATTGGGTTGGCCAATTTGTAGAGAGAGAAAGTACTAGTTCTAGTGAGAGAAACACCTTATAGTGTGTGTATATTGAAATGAAAAGAGGCACATCACACACACTGTTGGGAATACCCTTGGACTCACTTGGGATCGGGACAAGGTTCTCAAACACTAGACTTTATTACTTTGTCCGATTCCGTTGCCGGAATAGTGTCAAGATGCTCGTCCCCCATACTTAGAGAGTTAACGGGCTCCTTGGTGTAGGAGGCTGCTGTTATTGCAATGGTATAGTCCTCGTCATCATCGTAGCAAATGGGAATCTTCCAATATTGATCTTTAGCCGCTTGCTCTTCCGCAATTCGCTTTTCTTCTTCCTTCTTTTGCATATATTGACCAACCATATCACATATGGATGTCATTTGCTCTATAAGCTTGTTTTGAGAATTGAGAAACTCATTTTGAGCATTGAAAAGGCTATTTTGAACATTGGAGATTGGATGATTGACGGTATATTGCGGGGGTTTAAAATTGGTCAAATACCAAAAGAATTATAATCATAGAAAGAATTTTGCTCATGATAATAGTCTTCATTCATTGGTTGACATTGGTAAGTTTCATGAGGTCCCTCGCAATTTTCACAACAAAGATATTGTTGTTGAAAATCATGAAAATCTTGCGGGAAATTAAAGTCTTGATTGTAACACGGTTTCGGATAGATAAACGGAACTTGAGGTGTACAATAGTGACCATAACGAGCATCGTTCCCGCAAAATTCACAAGAATACATAGGAGGTTGTGGAGGTGGGTTGAAAACGTTAGGAGAATCATCAACAAAATTAGGTTTGGAATCATAAGTGAATGAATTCTCATCTCCGAAACAGGATGTCGGGTGAACACTTGGCAAAGTCTGTGGGAACTCATTAACGGTTTGATTGTTTGCATGGGGACGTTTTAGAAAATAATCGGAAACTTTCGGTGGACAATGTATAACAATATGCACACCACTTTCCCACAAGATTTACAAGTGTATCGTTGACAAAAGATATCCATCTAAAGAATTTCCCCCCCCACCACACTCGTAACAACCAATTGTGGTTAAATTTGTGGAGGACTTTGTGTAAGAATTTAAAGTGGGCCTTGTTTGACAACGAATGACTTTGAATTAGAACAAAGTTAGTATCGTCATCGGATGACTCGGAAGTGTCTTGGAAATCTTGAAAAACTTCCTCCAATGTCTTTTCATATAGAGCACATTGTCGACAATATAGACCATTGAACGGGGTCTCACTAATACGAGACAAAAAAATTTCAATTTTAAGGGGTCGTTGAGACAAGTCGGGTATGGGAACAAGAATCTTGTCTTCAAGATCCAATATTTGAACAAACCACAGTTTTTAGTGTGATATTTCACATGTCACGAACACTCTTTAATCGCGTAAAGGTGATTCGAACGACGATCGAGTGATGCCATAAGAATTAAACAATTGAGGGTTAAGAAAAGAATTAAATGGATAAGAAGAAAAAGAAGATTATTTTTGGCTTTTCGAGTTTTTTTAAGCAACATATTTTATTAACGGACAAAATGAGATAAGACAACTTAAACCAATAATCAACTCGTTTCACGGTAGCTTCTAAAGAAAAAACGTACAAAGGATCGGAATGAGCGGGGAAAGCGTGAAAAGCTATTAAAAACCTTCTCCTTTCGGGTCGTAGTTCCTCGGAACAACCCTCCTTATACCCCTCTTATAGTTTGTTTATCAATTAAAGGTGAGCCGTATTTCACAAGTGACACAAAGGCAAGTTTTAAATCTTTTGTTCGGGAACTTATTATGATAATGCTTCAGTTGAAAGCATTATATTGATGATGATTTTTATTTATTATTATGGACAATGTTTTTATATTTTTGGTTTTTTTCTTGTTTTTATTTATCTTATACTAATACTAATAAAAGAAAATGAAAAATATTTTTGTGTTTTATATTTTTATAAAGAAAATATTCACAAACGAGAATGATAACTTCACGAGGAAGGGTCATTTCAAACAGACAACTTTCAATTCGATATTCGTTTTTACTGGCTCCACGGGCAACGGCGCCAAAAATTTAATTTGCTTCATCTTTACACACATATATCAAATATTAAATAAATATTAAATATATATAAAAAAATAGCCTAATATCAATGAATAGTAGTATAGTATTAACGGAAGTATCGTTTTCTCACTTTGTTTATCCACAAAGGTTTAAAACCGGACAGGGCGTTTTTCCCGACGATGGCTAACGTGAATGAAAATCGAGTCGTGGTGTGAACAAGTGCTTGAATGATCAAATATATGATTTGATTTTCTATTTCTACAATTAAAATGCAAAAAAAAACGAATAAATTAAACCTAAAAACGTAAGCTAGAAAGGATTTAAACTCAAAACCGATATCGGGGAATCGTTAAATGCGTCTTATAAAACCTAAAATTATCGAAATTTAATACTAAAGTGAAATTTTTTACTTTTAAAGCTTATATGTAACTAAAATGAAAGAATAAAAAAAAACCCTCGCACCAAAAAGGAAGTGTTTAAGGCTAAAAACGCGAAGAAAACGAGAACGGGATTCGATCCCGTTCTTTAAAAATCAAATTTCTAAAAATTGACCCTACGAAAGCGAATTTATTTTTCCTAGGTCCTACATGATAAAAGAAAATTTTCTAAAAAAGATTTATATTTTTTTGACTTTTATTTTATTTATTATGATTTAAAAACGATTTTAAAGAAAATAAATGATAAAAAATACTAAACGATTTTTTAAAATTATGACAAAAAATTACAAAAATAGCTAAGGATATGAGGGAGAGGGCCTATTGAAACAATAGCTGACTTAACAGCTTTTTGCAATAATAAGCTGTTAAAATTCAAAAGGACTTATAAGCTTATTGGGCCAACAAGCCCTTAAGGAATTAATTGTGCACAATACTCACGGATGAGCTATTGTAGCACAATTGGTTATGCAGTGTGTGTTAGGGACGTGGGTATAAAGGGGGAGGTCCAGGGTTCGAGCCTGGCCTATCTCTTTTTTATTAAAAACCCTTTTTTCTTTTAAAAATAACTTATATAATAACACTCAAAACTAACAACTTTTAAAAAAAGAAATTTTTTGAGAAAACATAAATATGAGCTGTTTAAAATAAGCAAAGAAAAATGGAAAGTGAGATTTCTTTTCTTGGGACCTAAAATAAGCTACAGTTGTTTGCTTATGTGGTGGAGAAATAAGCCCAAAATGCTAACAACTAAATTAAGCAACAAAGTTACATTACTAAACCTAAGAAGCATTCTAAGCAAAAATAAGCATAAAGGATAAAAAGCCAATAGCACGATAAGCTAAAGAAAAGGACTAGAAATGTATTTTACTCTAAGTTAAAATAAGCTCAACTGTTGCTAGTTCCTATGCTAAATAAGATAGGGAAACATAATAAGCTCAAAGTAGATGGGGAAACTAAAACCTAATAAGCTAATCTAAAAAGAATTAAGCTGGAAAGAGAGCAATCATAAGGACAGACTACCACTATACTAAATAAGCAAAGAGACACTAGGCTATTAGGGAAACTTAAAAGGGAAAAATAAGCTAGGCAAAGGAAAAAACTAAGCTAGGCAGAAGGTTATCTAACTAAATAAGCTAACAACAACTAAATAAGCTAAAAGTATAGCATTATGCCACGTAAACCTAATAGCTAAGGGTCTAACTGGCAGACCAACTAGTCAAATTGGGGGTGGAGCCCTTGAGCCTTTAAAAATAAGCTACCTAGAGGGGGTCCTAAGCTTAAGGCTTCCTAGGGCTTATAAATTGGCTTATGGGGAATCTATAAATGCAAAGAAAATAAATTTTTGACTAAAAATAAGCTACATAAAGAGGCTGCAAATATTGACTTTTGCACCAGGGGAGATTTTATAAGTTTCTAAGGGCTAAAAAGTGAGCTTAGAAATTAGCTTGCAAATGAAGGTGCTGGACAGAAAAATGACTTAAAATAGATTAGAGTGACTCAAAAAAAAAATAAAAAATAAAATGATGCAAAAATTTAGAGATAAAAACAAAAAATAAACCATCTGAATTTGAGGAATGAAAATTTGGCAGTTTTTACACAATAGGATAAACTTATCAAAATTTGACAGTTTTGTAAAAGATACAAGGAGACCAAAAAGATTGATTCCACTCAACTTAGACACTATAAAAGACACACACACAAGGACTAAAAACTGGTTTGGAAAGCTTATTCAAAAGAAGTGCTTAAAACTCATATGTCACAATATGTTTGCCACAAATCTACGAAAACTCTTTAAAACAGGAATTAATCCCTTGACACTATGAAAAACAGATTAAGACTCACTCAAAAAGGGTTTCCAAATATGACAATTGAGACCCAAAGGTTTTTAAAACAATTTTGACCCGTTTTTAACCCTTGTGCCAAACACCCCCTTAAAGTTTGAAAAACAAAGTTTTTCTTGACAGATTTTCAAAAAATGCTTACAAAAGACTTTTAAGAACTTAGAAACTTATAAATAAGCTTGACAAACAGGTTTTTAAAAGGCAAATAGTAATGACAGGTAATTGAAATAAACAGTAACTGATAATTTAAAGACAAGAAATTTAAAAACAGAATTTAAATGACATTTAAATTAAAAAGACAATATTAAAAGTGGTACAAAGATTTGTTTTACAAGCTTTTGCCTTATAACTCAAAAATTCGACAAAAAGAATGAACTACTAAGGTCCTATTTATACTAGAACTTAAGGTCTTGAGTCTTCATAACTGTGTTTCTTGTGTGAGGAGAAACAACAGCACATCTTAGCCCTTGGATTTGAGTAGAGCCCAAGTTGTTTGATCATACCCGTTGGTGTCTTGTCTTTTGTGATGAGCCAATGAAGTCATTTGGGATTGCCAAGGTGTAATCTAGATGGGACAAGTGATTTTTGGAGTGAAGTGAATCGTTTTGTCGTGGTTTGCAGGCCACAGACACATGCATAATGCGTGTTTGTGAATGGCGGGAAAAATGAAATGGGAAGATATACAGTGTTAATGACTGGTTTAAACTTTGGGGGAATGACAACTTTAGTCCCCCAAAGTATATTCTTCTATTACAAATTTCGTCCCTGTGTGAGTATAGAAGGTTTTGGGAGTTGTCAGGTTTGGTCCCTCAAAGTTATAGCTAACTTTGCAACATTCGTCCTTGTGGTATAAACGCCCGGTTAAAAAGTGATAATGATTTAGGATTGGGGCAGTTATTATCATTAGGCCAAAGACTGGTTTTTATATAAAAATATGTTGGGCTGTGGGGATTTTGTTTTATTCAAAATGGAAATGGGCCTTTTTGGTTTATGGGCTTTTATGGGTTATAAAGGTAAGTGGGCTGACCTGGCCCACTAGGTGGGTACGGGTGGGCCCACTTTTGGAAGTCTACGTTTTTGGGCTCGGTTTTCGATGCTCATTCCAAATCCACTTTCCGGGTTTGACTTTGACTTTTTCTTGACTTTGACTTGGGTTGACTTTGGCTTCGATTTGGCGTGGTCTTTTCACGCTTTTCCGTTCCGTGCTTGTTTTTGTCCGTTTTGGCTTGATTTTTCGTCCTTTTCTTGGATATCCATTTCCTGCACAAGATAAGTGAAAACATACAAATACAATGTATTCTTGGTACGTTTTTGGTCATTTAAGTCCGATTTTAATAGTGAAAAGTATGTGTAATTAAACGCATACCAATACCCATAAATTTTATCATAAGTTTCCTTAAGATCACTTCACATTTCATAAGCAGTCTTAGCATATATAGCACCAGCAAATAAATCAGGACTCAATGAGTTTAGAATCCAAGTAACAACAACAGAATTACACATGTCCCATTGATTAGCGAGAGCAAGATTCTTATTATCTCTTTTACAAGATCCATCAATAATACCAAGTTTATTATGATTTTCATTAATGCAATAGTACATAGCAATACTTCAATATTATAATTTTCATACCAGTTAAACTTAAATGAGTCACTACTAGGTGAACCACCTAGTATCGCTACTAGAATGACAAAATAAAGTGATCACTAAAGACAGTTTAAGCTCAGAAGAATGAACCAATCTTATCGTGATTTTTATTAGCACAACATCACTGTTTTACTTAATATCATCACCAACAACCATGATTATAGAACAAATAAATCACAAACAAATACTTAACAGATAGATCACAAACAAATAAAGAAAGACAGTGACATATAAAGAAAGGACGTAGTTTGCAGGCTTTCACACCACTAAAGGTGGCAGATCAAGGGCTGACAAGTACACACAAATTAATAAGTTCCAAGAAAAATAAAAGAGGTGTTATAGAGCTTATAGCAGCGGAAGAATCCCTCAATTATCTTTGATTCAGTTAGTCAAAGGTTCAATTAAGGCAATAAAGCAACCCAGAATAAAAACTCTAAAAATTAAGGTTTTCAAATTTAAACCCTAAATTTAAAATCTGAATAATTAACCACCACAAATCAAATTCCTTTAACTAAAATCACTCTAATCAATGATTGAACCACCAAGAAATCAAAGCCCCCAGTTTTAGACAAACCCTAGATCCAAGATCGATCAATAATTGACAGCCTAGAGCTCTGATACCATGTAAGATGGTATCAAAACTATAGCTAAATCATCAATAATAATCAAATCCAATTACAAGATAGCTAGTCTGCACCGATCGCCAACTTTATGTTTACACAATGATTAGAAGATATAATATTATTTAATGAGTTATAATCAATACGAATTTCAATGTAAAAAACACAAGATCAAGATGATCTAAATCAATAACGTTTGAGATGAGTGAGAGTGATAGATCATTTTAGAGATAGAGTGATAAAGCTAGAGTAATGAAACCCTATGGGTTATAAACTTTATATAGCTAGCAATAGTTAATTATTCTGCCCCTTGCGAATCAACAATATCTTCACGTGTAGCCCTTTGAAACATAAGACTTGTCAAACTTCAATCAAGACTTCATATCCAGTTATAAGCTAGTTTCCATATGTCTAGGTTTAGTCCCTCAACTTATTAAATGCAAAAAAATACAAAAAAACTAGAAACCAAAGAATAAGTACAATTTATGAATAAAGCTGTTTAAATCAGATTAATAAGCCCACTTTAGCTTATTTTGAAAACCTTGAGACTTTATGATCTTATACAACTATACAAGTTTAGCTCAAGACGAGTTTGGAGGTGCGGAGTGCACACTCGTCACAGTTAGCTAAACAAAGGATACTACAAACATGAAACTGACAGACAATTAAACGTAAATAAAGACTAATAAAAACAAACATTAATGCATAACAAAACTGTTATTAGTAGTGAGCTATAAGCCCCAAATAAATGCCCTCTTTATTGTGTCGGTTTCAAACGCATTGAAGACCTTTCAATTAATTACTAGGTTGACCATGGATATGTGCATAAATACACTTTCCTTTTACGAATAAAATCTGAGATAAAGACCAATATATGACCAAAAATACATAATATGCATTGTATATGTGTATTTTGTAAATTGTGTCTTGCAGGTATGGTATGTACACAAAAGGACATAAATAAAGAAAATAGGACAAAACTGAGCAACGGATGGAAAGAGTGAAAAAGAATCAAAGCCTGAAGGCGTATACATCCATGATGGGCAACAGGTGTCCCAATTTTATTGGGTCGGGGTCACCTTTATTAAAATGTTATCTTCTACCTTAAAAGCCTTAATAAATCCAATCCAATCCTTAAACTCTTATATTTAAATTTAACATTACCAAAAAAGCCCAAAACCAAATCCAACCCAAGACCAAGTCAATTGTATAAATGGGTTCAAATTTATCTACTATATATATTTTTCCTCCTCCCTCCTTTTTACAGTAGAACGATTACACAGGGGTCAGGGTTTAAACCTCATTCACTTACACACACCACACAGGCCCATTACTTCTAGAAGCTACCTGAACCTTAAAACACACAAAAGCCACGCTGGCAATCCCACAAAACCTCATTGGCTATTAATGCGTGTAAAGGATCCTTAACGATGGATTAAAGGATTGATAGAGATCAAGGGCTCAGATTAGATGGATTGGGACGCACCTATGCTTCTGGATTCTTCTTTCTTGCAGGCTATAAATAGAGACTCTCAATCACACAGGAGGAATCATCTAGTGTAGGATTAGATTAGGAGTAGTGTAGATTAGGTTAATTAATTTTAAGCTTATTTTTCATGTATTCTTTTTTTTCAGCTTTGTACTCGTTTTTTATGAATTAATAAAAGTTATAATTTCAGTTTAATTGTCTATTACATCAATGCTTTTATCCTTATGCAATAATTCTCTTTAAATTCATATTAAGCTATCATAAGTTTTCATAACCTGTTCTTAAAAAAATGAGATAAGCTATTTAAATCTCAAATTAGTGTTTACTTGTACAAATAAGCTTCTTAAGCTTATTTGTACAAGCTGTTTAGAGTTTACATCAAATTAGCTAAGGTTTATGGTTTTAAGCTTTTGGAAAATAAGCCAATAATGGAAGGGCTTATAGGGTCTTACTAGCTTGTTTTTAACAAGCTAGAGCTTGTAGATAAGCTCATAGAGCATGTTGGTATCATTGTTTTATGCAAAGGATCAAGGTACTCTCTCCTTACTCTTTTAGCTTTATTTTATCTTTAGCTTTTCATATGTCTATTATATGCTTATTATGCTTTTTAGTGCTTATTGTTGTCTTTAATATGCTTAATCTGTCTAATGATAGCTTAATATGTCTAATGTTTAGTTTAAAATAGTTTAGATAAAGTTTCAATTGAATCTGTCATTATCTTAGTGAAATAGCTTATTAATGTAGCTTAATATCTTATGCTTATTCTCATGAGGTTTTTGATCATTTGTCTTTATTTATCATTAGTCTGTTTTAGCTTATTTGAGCTTTTTGAGATCTGTCTTAGCTTTTAAATGGATTTTTAAAAACTTAAAGGGGGTGTTTGGGACAAGCAGGATTAGCATAGCAATTCTGTGTTCAGATTGTTATTAAGGTCTTAACCTGTTTTCATAAGCTCTAATATAGTTTAAATAATAGATTTAATAAGCCTAAATTAGGATTTGTTGAGTTTTCTAGTTCATTTTATAAAATCCTTAAGTCTGCAAGTAGTCTTTTCATCTCAAGTCAAGTTCAATGTAACACCCCCAATAAAATCAACAACGCAGCGGAATACCACTTGGGGTGCTACTTCATAGTTCATACACACAAGTTACAGAAAACGACCTCAAAAGAGACGTTTAATAAAATGTCACATTCGATTTAAATAAATCAGAGTAAATTTAGGTCCCAATAATTTCTTTTTAACAAAAGTTACAAGAGTTTAAACATGACTCCTATGTATATTTTAATAACAAATGGTTGTCGAATGTTAAGAAAAACCTGTCTTTAAAGTTTTGATATCCGCGCGACTCGAGTGCTCCCAATGCTCAGGTTTAGCATATAATAACCTGAGAAAATACATGCAAAACGTCAACAATAATGTTGGTGAATTCATAGGTTTAAGTAAAAACAGTATTGAAATAATTCAAGTAAATATTTCAGTAAGAAAAGCAGCGCTACAACATTTCAAAGTATTATTTCCAAAATCCAAGTAGTGATTCGATAAATCAAGTAATATTCAATAGTGGACCACAAGGTTTAAGATCAGCCAGCGACAGTATTTCAAAGTATAATTCAACATTATCGCATTGAGCTCATGACACCGAAACCTTGACAATAACGCATATCAAATGCAAATACAGTTTCCCAGTACTAGGTATTATTGCCTCATACCTACGATTCTCAAATACAAATCGACGGATAATAAAGAGTGATCGAAAGAATTCGATTCAGACCTCGGACGGGGTTGTCAAACCCAATAGATCTATTAAATGTACTAGCGTTCACCCCTATAGGGTAATTAACGGTTCATGAAATTAGGGACTTTGGCAATAGCGACTCATGCAGATAATTTCATAATCGGGTCAGGCATACCCTTCAAGCACTTGTGTTCCATTAGTAAAACAAATAATGTGTCCAAAACTCACGGTTTCATAAATAGATAATCAATGTTCTCAAATCATTTAGTAAGTGAATCAAGCTTTAATAAAGATAGTCAAGTAACGCTTAAGTAGTGGAAATCAATAAGTTTTCTTAATAAAACGAGCATGTATTCTCACCCCAAAAACAATTTATGAAAACTATAAAAAGGGAAAAGGTAGGGCTATGAACTCACCATATTAGCAAGGAGATCAGAAGTAGATGAATCTTTGGATGAGAGAAAAGTACGCCTAAGCACCCACCTAAAAAGGCTGACGCGATCTTAGTTGATAAGAAGATTCGTTACGTAACTAGTACATAAATGATCACGAGATATGTTTTACGGAGATATGCATGGATTGCATTATAACTTAACCGAAGTATTTTTATCCCAAAATTAGTATACAACCTGCACTTATACTACATTAAGTGTCTACTAAGTCTCGCTTAGCGATTCTTATCTTATTACTATGTGGCCGCACTTTTATTTCTCAAGAAAAGGCGTAAAACTATGTTGCTGAATTTTTAGTCAACTTTACAAGACCATATCTCTTAACCTATAAAAGATACAAGGATGGGGCTTTCACCCCTGGAAAGATACTTAAGTCTAGTTTCCAGAACATTAGGCCTTTTAATCAAACCATTTACCAATCCACGGGAAATGAATTTTTACTAATCATAACTCAAAACAGAAAGTTCGCTAAATTTCTAACACTTACGATTTTGGCCATAAATCCTATTCTATAATAGAAATCAAGTTGAATCCAAAGAGATATGAAAGCTTATGATGTCTAGTGTTTAACCATGTTTTAAAACCCAACACTTTAGTGCAAAAATCTGGAGTTAAATCCCTTTTTCAAACAGTAGTTCAGAACTGACTAGTTTCCGTAAATCGGTCATATCTCACTCATCCGAAGGAGATATGGCTCTAGCCAACTCGACACATGTACTTTGAACTTATTTATACAACCCCATAAAATAATCCAGACCTTCTTAGGCCAAAAGTTTGCTGCAATTAACCCATTTATACTGCTGGTCTGCAGCAGACCCAAATTTTCCTACCAAACACTAATTTTGACGTATTTTCCAAACCGTGATAGCTATTAAAGTGAATCCACTTGGAGAAGTTAGATTAAGATGTATACTACTGAGATTAGCTTTCCTATCCTACATTTTAGAGTATTAACCTGGAGTTTAACTCGTTTTCCAAACGATGTTCCAGATTTGACTAGCAATCGTAAAATGGCCATAACTCCCTCATCCGGTGGGTTGATAACCATCTAACTTAGTAATAGTAGCTTAGACTTATACCTATCCAACCATGTAATTTTACAGTCGGCTCTAAGTTAAAAATTATTGGGAAAATCCACGTTTTGCTACTGACCTCAAAACAGTCCCTAAAACTACTTCCAAATTCATTCGAAACTCATCCAAATCGCTAATTAAACACATGCAATGCCATAACATATATCAATACATCAAAACTTGATGTTCATGATCAACTAAGAATCAAATGAATCAAGAACATGCATGCTTATAAAAGATCAAAATCAAGCTCATGCATTCAAAGAAAAATTAAATCAATAGAGAGATGGAACAAGAGGCTTACAAGCACAATAGAATGGAAAGAAAAATCAAAACAACAACCCCTTGGGTTGTGTTCTTGCTGCCGTGAACAAAGAGGACCAAAACCGAACCCAAATCTTGATTTCATTGCTCCAAATCTTGATTAAACACTTATAATTAAACTCTAGAAGCATCAATTGTACCCAATTAGATTAAAAACCCTAAAATCAAGAGTTTAATAAAATCAAGAAATCTTTAAATCTTGATGCATGGTGGTTTAATCATCAAAAGGATGATGGGGATTCATGTAGGAATGAATATTGAGTGGAAAAGAAGTGATTTGGTGGAGGTTTGATGGTGGTGATGTTTGGTGTTGTCTGCTCGTCGATCACAGGAGGAGGGAGAAGGAGAAGCCGACCTCTTTTTTTTATAAGTGAGTATCTATGTGTTTTTAATAAAAAGATTGGGTTATATATAGTTAAGAGGGTAGGGGGTGTTTGGTTAGGCTTATTGTTGGAAGAGCAAGAATATAAGGGTGTGTTTGGTTTATATATTATGTTTAATTTACATTTTTATTCTTATTTTTCTAAAACATTTATACCACAATATTTGTTTTAAAACACTTAGTTAAAATATTAAAAATTGTGAAAATACTATTTTGACGCGATTTCGGCCAAACGCAGATAAAAGTCAAAAAGTACTAAAATAAAAATAATTAATGCTATCGAAGCTAAATATGAATTGTCGATTTCTCAAATCGCTAAAGCGGAGTTTAAAATATCCAAGAAGACGCGTTAAATAACTAAAACGCACGATTTTTATCAAGTCGACCCCAAAAAGAAAATAAAAATAATTCTATAAAAATTAGACAAATTACATTTAGGGATCAGTTTGATTATTGATTTAAATTTGGGTTGTTAAAGTGTCCACACCTTTAGGGATGCGACTTCCGGCGCTCAATTCGACCTTTCGTCGTTTATTGTTTTATCTTTGTGAAGCGGTGTGGACTATTACACAAGTCATCGTCGATGTTTCCAAACGAAATTTTAATGAACAAATTCAAAATATCAATATATGCAATGTGCACAAGCGAACGAAATCCTTAAAAGAAAGGATAAAATACATAACTCGAAGAAAAGCCATTAGGAACAAAGAATTTAAACAAGTCGTCAATTCTTGGAAGCGGATAATAGTGCTTTACTATTGGCTTATCAAGTTCGCGGAGGTCGATACTCATTCAGAAAAAAAATCCATATAACAAATTACGGGTCAAAAGGAGTTTATGACAACAAGTAAGGTTTCATACCGGTCGAACACACGCTATGTCGGATTCACACATAAGCCACTTATTTATAATTTGTCACTATACATATGAGACGTACACAAATCCTTGTAAGTAATAATTTATAAACTTATGGTTTGGCGGTTTATAATTTCTTTATTCAAATGAAGAAGTGTCCCAAATTCATTTTATAGACGATTTATAAATCATCCTACTTAAGAATGACCGGACACAAAACACAATATCAAAACAAAGTTACAATAAAGTAAAAAAGGTGTGTATAATTGACGGATAAGGATTCTTCAAAATCATTAAAGATTTAAGAAAGTAGAGTAATGAGGTTTATTTAGTCACATCATGTTCCAAAGGTAAGTGCCAAAAGACGGCATGATCAGAGTGTGAAAATATAATGTGTTGACTCCTTCAATTGGAAGATTCAAAAAAAGGATTACAAACACAACATACGTGATTCAAAAGCATAAGAAGAGTGTTCGGACTCGGAGTCAAACAATAAAATAACTAGTGGAATTGACAAAGTACACCGAATGTCAATATTATCAAAAAGGATAAAATTATATTAAGCTAATGTTTCGGAGATCACGCAATCGCTATAAATTTCAAAGTAAAAAAACTTATTAAGACTTACCATAGTACTATACACATATGTAGGTAATTATCATTACATAAACATTTCTGCCCTTTGCAATCTGACTTAATCGGACATACTATTTCAAAACCGTAATTGGTAAATTAAAACGAACGGTTTTCTTCCTTAAACAAGATGTTAGGACATATTAGTTTACTTAGATTCAAGTTAATACTACATAAGTGTTAAGATCCTAAGTGAAGTTATCATTTTACCATCATGTGCCAAATCTGATTATTTAAAACGTTTTCTCTTTGTTCTAATTGTTTTTAGCATAATTTCTATTTTATAACTCCGTTTGACCTAAAACAAAAGCCCATGTTTAAGTTTATCTAAATTCTACAGGTTTTAATTAGAAAACAGGGCACTTAATATGAAAATATTGGTCTTAAACTCATTTTGAAATTAGGGCACAATTTTGATTTAGGTTTGGTCCCGGTTTAGTCGTATTCATTCATCCAGATAGTTACGAATGTAATCAAAAGACAATCATTGGTCCTAATAGTTTTAACCTTCACCCATGTAGAAAACCTGTAGCCTCCAAGTACAAAAAAAAATTAGTTATAGACAAATATCTGCATTACATATTACGGGGTACACAATAGTTTGTTTCTACGGTTTTTGTCATATCTCGACCATCCGGAAGAGTTGGCATTCCATCCAACTCGCCACTAGGACCTAACATATTAGTCTATTCATTAATGCAAAGACACAGTAGGATTTTAGCCAAATTTTTCCCATTAAAATGCCAACTTTACTCGAAAGTTCCAAAAATAGCCGAAAGTAACCATAAATAGTCCACACTTATAGGAATTACTATTATATATAGGATGCGGTGATACCGAAGATAAGCGTAAGAATTTGAGAAGAGAGTAGCTCATATATGTAAAGTTATCTATATTTATAATACTAGCATTAAACGTTCGATGGGAGAAATACAAGAAGTAGAAAGTACGCGATAGTCGAAGTAATCAACGTATATATATAATCGGCCAATATAAGCAAATAATATGACATCATAAAAAGATGTATGAGAGCGAAATAATGAACAAATATTATATACTAATTATTGATGTAATAGCAATAAAGATGCAAAAGAGAGCATATAAGTTACTTGGGAGCAAGCAGTTATGGGGATATCGGCAATGGTTGAAAGGATCTCTAATTTTTTCGAAAACGGTATTATAGTCTAGGGTTTTAAAAAACCGACCTAGTTTCGCTATAACAAAGTGCTCTGATACAGATTGTAACACCCCCAATAAAATCAACAACGCAACGGAATACCACTTGGGGTGCTACTTCATAGTTCATACACACAAGTTACAGAAAACGACCTCAAAAGAGACGTTTAATAAAATGTAACATTCAATTTAAATAAATCAAAGTAAATTCAGGTTCCAATAATTTCATTTTAACAAAAGTTACAAGAGTTTAAACATGATCTATGTATTATTTTAATAATAAATGGGTTGTCGGAATGTTAAGGAAAACAAAGTCTTTTTAATGTTTTGATATCGCGCGACTCGAAGTGACTCCCACATGTCAGCTAGCAATATAATTACATGAGAAAATACATGCAAAACGTCAACAATAATGTTGGTGAATTCATAGGTTTAAGTAAAAGCAGTATTGAAATAATTCAAGTAAATATTTTAGTAAGAAAAGCAGCGCTACAACATTTCAAAGTATTATTTCCAAAATCCAAGTAGTGATTCGATAAATCAAGTAATATTCAATAGTGGACCACAAGGTTTAAGATCAGTCACGCGACAGTATTTTCAATGTATAATTTAAAAATCTATCGCATTGAGACTCATGACACCGAAACCTTTGATATATTAACGCATATCATATGCAAATATAGTTGCCCCAGTACTAGGTATTATTGCCTCATACCTACGATTCTCAATACAAAGCCCGTTAAAAAGGTGCTCGAAAAAAAAAAAAAAAAGAATCGGTTCTGACCTCGGACGGGGTTGGTCAACCTAATAGAATCTTTTAAAAGTTTCTAGCGTTTCACCCCATAGGGTAATTAACGGTTCATGAAATTAGGGACTTTGGGTAATTGCAAATTTGTAGATAAATTCATAATACAGGTTCAGGCATACCCTTCAAGCACTGTTGTTCCATTAGTAAAACAAATAATGTGTCCAAAACTCACGGTTTCATAAATAGATAATCAATGTTCTTAAATCATGTAGTAAGCGAATCAAGCTTTCAAAAAGATAGTCAAGTAACGCTTAAGTAGTGGAAATCAATAAGTTTTCTTAATAAAACGAGCATGTATTTCACCCCAAACATACTTTAGAAAAATATAAAAAGGGAAAAGGTTTAGGGACTGATTATGAAACTCACGTATTTTGAATGAAGATCAGAAGTAGATGGATCTTTGGATGAGAGAAAAGTATGCCTAAGCACCACCTTAAAACAAGCGTTTGTTTGTGCGTTTGCCGCGCGAATTCATTACATTTTGATTTGTGACTCGTTTTTTTTTGTCGCGAATTAGTATGATTTAATGAAGATCGTTATACGTAATAAGTAAATCAAATGATCACGGAGATATTTACGGTTTCCGGGATATGCATCATTGGCCATTGACATTATCAACTTTATGCAGTAAGTTTTTTTTTCCCCAATAATTGGTATACAAATGAATTTATACTACAATTTATGTTTGGTCTACTATGTCTCGCTTAGCGATGAATCTTATCTTATCTACTTATGTTGTCCGCAATTACGCACATTTTTTAATTTCTCTGGAGTAAAAGGCGTTAAAAATAAATTTTTTATGTTGTTGTTTAATTTTTTAAATTGTTTTTTTTTATATTTTTTTTAAAAACTATGTTTGCTGGATTGGATTTATTTTTTTAGTCAACGTTACAAGACCCATATTCGTAACTTATTAAAAGATACAAGGATGGGGATTTCACCCCTGGAAAGATACTTAAGTCTAGTTTCCAGAACATTAGGTCTTTTAATCAAACCATTTACCAATCCACGGGAAATGAGTTTTTACTAATCATAACTCAAAACAAAAGTTCGACTGTTGAGTAACTAAACGATTAATACTAAGACTACGAGCTAACCTATGCTAGATATAACACGGGGTGACCGAGTCTTTTACATGGATTTTCATAATCCTAACAACTTTAAGTCCTTGTTTAAGCAGAGGACCAGGTATGTTCCTAATTTCATTTTTCTAGCTCAATTTCCTTTACAACTTATTAATCTGCTTATTTGAGCTTAATAATTGCTTAATTGTGCTTAATTTGTCTCATGTTAGCTTAATAGGTCTTATATGTCTAGTTTTTGTCATTAGTATTAGTAAATTTTGGTTTAAGTTTAAATTGCTCATTTAGTAGTTAAAGCAGCTTATTAGTTTAGCTTAAGATCTAGTGTTAATTTCTATGAGATTTTTACCTATTTGTCCTTATTTGTTTTAAATCTAAATCTGTTTTCACAATTCATAGGTTATTGCAGAATGTTTAAGTTTAAAAATGCAAATCAAAGTTTTAAGGGGTGTTTGGCATAAGCAGTCTTAACATAAGTTAAGACTGCTAAGGTTAATCTTAGGTTTTAAATTAGTTTCATTTAGCTTATTGAAGAGTCAGGATAATCTGTTTTAAGGTTTTAGATTGTCAAAGTCAGTTTAGGGTCTTAAAAATTTGAGTTGCATTAGTAAGTTAGCACAAAAAGTAAAAAAAATGAGTCAAGTATGCAGTTTGTTCTACTTGAGTTTTAAGCTTATTTAGTTGTTTTATTAGCTTAATACTAGTTTCCAGTTGCTTATTGAGTCAAGTCCTTAAAATGTTTTTAGCTTATTTGATCTGTTTTAACTTTTTTGAGTCTTATTTTTAAGCTATAAGTAGTCATTTGATTTTAAAAAAAGCCAAAAACAAACTGTTATTTTCATTTTACCTTTATAGCTTATTTCTTTAGGTGTTTTTCTTAACTCTGGCTTATTTGTGTAAATTAAGGTGCTGTTTGTTTATTAAGAGGCTCTGAATCTGAATCTTATTCGCACATCTGAATCTGAATATTTGATAGAAAAGTCTGAATCTGATTCCCATCTTAATCTGAATAAGTGGTCGAGAAGTCTGAATCTGAATTAAATTAAACTGTTTGTTTTGGTAAAAATGTATAGATGTGTTAAACAATACTTTTTATAATTTAAATATAAAATGATTGCATTCGCACAAAAAATAAATTTTATTAGACAAAGAAAACAAATTTTATAATATAATCAATTTAAATTTAAAGTATTTAAAAAAACATGCATTAAACAAAATATAAATGACTCCGAAACCATACCATTCAATTTGAACAAAATATAAATTGGCACATATCATCTTATACATTCTTCATATAACAAAACATATGCAATCATTCTATTTAATACTTTTAACACAAAAGATAAAAGTGAAACAAGAAAAAAAATCAAAAAAAAAAATAACAACAAAGTAGAAAATAAATAAAGAAAAAAAAAGAAAAAAAAGACATTAAGAGGTGTTAAGACACCCCCTCCACATCTAATTCAGTAAGAGGTTTATGCCTCTTACTACCTCTTAATGGCCAGAACAAACAAACACTCTTAAGTCTTAACAGTGTTTGCCTCTTATTGCCTTTGAATGACATGAAAAAAACAAACAGTCTTAATGACCTAAATGTCTGACCGCGTCTGAATGAGTCAGATTAAGATGCTGTTAAGAGGCATTTTAGAAAAACAAACACCACCTAAGTCTCAATCTTAATCTGTTTTTAGTTTATAGCTTATTTCAAGTGCTTATTTGATCTAATTTTTAGCTTAAAATTTAGTCAAAGGTCCTTTAAAACCTCTTTTTAACTCAACTGTCTTAGTGTCTTTTAGATGCTTATCAGCTTATTTGGTTTGCTTAAATCTAGTCTTTTGAGCTTATTAGATATAGGTCTTAAGCTGTTTTCACTTTTTAGCTTTTTACTAGTGCTTATTTCAGCTTAAATGTTTGGCAAAAAGTCCCTGGAATCTGTCCTCTGTCTTAGTGCCTTTTAGTTGTCTTTAGCTTATTCTTTTTGCTTATTTTTGGTCTTTAATTGCTTATTAAGTCTAGCTTAAGTCTGTTTTAGCTTATTAAGTTTATTTTTTTGCTTTTTGAGTCCTTAAAAAAACCAAGCAGTCTTAGTTTTTAGCTTAACAGTTTTAAATGCTAAACTGTCCCTTTTTAGAATAGCTTTTTCTAGCTTATTAATAAGGTCTGTCAATAAGTTCTTTGTTAAAGATCTTTAGTTTAGCTTATAGTTTAGCTTTTTCAAAAAGAAAATAAAAAAAATATTTTTTTACTAAAAGGAAGTCACAGGGTTCGAACCTGTGACCTCCCCCACACAACACCAACACCTCAACCAACTGCGCCCTTGGGTCTATACTGTCATAGTTTTCTTTCATTTAATTCATATATGCATTTTCACTTTTGGCTTATTTAGCTTATCTAATTTTCACAACTTATTAGAATAAGCTGTGAATTCTATTTTTCTTCCTAAACCTTTTTTATTAGTTTAAGAACTTTTCTGATTTTTTTCATAATTTTTAGTTTTCATTTAATATTTTTAATTGAGTTTTTAGTTTAAAAAGCTTTAAAATTAGTTTTAAAAATAATAAAAATACAAAAAATATATTTTCTGTTTCTAAAAATTAATTTTATCATTTTAGTTTAAGAAATTTGCATTTTGAGATTTTAGAATTTTATTTTGTCTTATTTGGTTAATTAGTTTGTTTTAATTTGCTTTAATTGTTTTTTATTGTCGTTAGAATTTAGTTGTGCCTTTAATTCTAGTTTAGCGTACCTTTTATGTGTTTTCCCTTTGCGTTATTAGATTTAGAAATCAATCCAAAACTTAAATGACAATCAAGCTCGATTTACGATATGAACATGAATTTCCATTCACCTCTCACCGAGGAGAACGATACCCGTGTTGATTACTTATTATTCTTTTCTAAGAATAATTTGTATGATACTTTGCTTATGTATATGTATTTTATTATATATATATTATATATGAGGGATTTTTGTGGAATATCAAACTGGCGCCGTTGTCGGGGAGAGGTGTAGCGATTTTTACGAGATTATTCGTGTTCGAGCCTTGAAGATCCTTTCCCCGTGAAAGTTTTCGTTTTATATAAAAACCCACAAATATTTTTCTATTCTATTTTCCTTTTATATTTAAATATTAAAAATAATCGTTTGTTAATTGTCGTATTGGCTCACCTTTAGTTAACAAACTATAAGAGAGGTATAAGGAGGGTCGATCCTACGAACTTCGATCCGAAAGGAGACGGTTTTTAAAACGCTTCGCGCTTACCCGCTCCTCTGCTTCTTTGTACGTTTATTTTTCTTTTATCTTAAAAATAAAAATCTCGGTTACCAAAAAATATTTTTCTTTCTTATTTTTATTATTTTTTTCCTTATGTATTATTTGAAAAATCTATAAATATTCTTCTCTATCCTCTTATTCGTTTAATTCGTATTCTCTTTACCTTCTTATCCGATAATTCTTCTACATGTCTTGGTTTTCAAGGTGCTCGTGGTGTTGAGGTCCGTTTAACGGTGGAAATTGTCGGCGATGTATCAATATGAGTTTCGGAGACGAGTTTGTTTGTAACCCCGATCCCATTTCAAATGATGAAACACCCAATCTTTCCTACCCGCCTTCACAACCCCAAACATCTTCGCTCGACCAGTTTCATTGTTTTAGGTATGGAGATCCATTAGAAGATGGTGTACGTTGTCAACGGTGTACTTGCAAGTGGTATGGATATAATCTTAGCGAAGGATTTTGTTTGTTTTGCGCTTTAAGAAATGAAAATTCATCCATTGATGCTCCTAATCCGAACTCTTTCAATGATCCTCCAAACGCTTTCACCCACCCTCCACAACCCCAGTACGAATCATACTCGTGTGAATTATGTGGGAACGACGCTCACTACGGTTATGATTGTCCACCACGGGTACCGCTTGTCTATGAGCAGGAACCGTGCTACAATCAAAACTTTGGTAATAATTATCCACAAAATTCACCGAGTTTTTCACAACAATATCTTTGTTGTGTAAACTATGGGGGTCCTCATGGAAGATTTCAATGTCAACCGATGAATCAAAACCACTTTGAGCATAATTCTAACTATTCTGGTTTTGACCAACCCCCGCAATATTCCATCGATCATCAAGAAGACCTTAATCAGCAAAAGATAAGTGATGTGCACGATAGATAGGATAAAATAGATGAGTCACATAATGAACTTCTAAACATGATGCAATCATTTTGTGAAATGGTAATTCAACAAAAGCAAGCGGCTAATATCGATCAATAACCTCCTTAAGAAATGAGTATCCAAGATATGGAGGATCTGAAGCAGCAGTATTTAGATGAAATGTAAAGTATAAGTAATCAAATTCAGATTAAAGATTATCGAAATGAGAAAATAGATATTCGTTATAGAAGGGAATGTGAAATTATGATTGACGAGCTTACGGGAAAATTCAATGGAATGAGTATCAAAATTAATAAAAAGAAAGAGCTTCTGCAACTTGAGCAGGCAGCTAATCTTAGTACTTATACTATCGAGCCTTCACGACGTTTCAATTATTTTTATGATGACGATGATTACGAGGAGAGTACTATTCCTTTGGATGAAATTGTTTCTCAAATACCTCCGTCTATTACAATCATACCCGTCTTACCGACTATGGAGCCCGAGGACTCTCTCATCATGGGGGATGAGAATCTTAGCACTATTCCTGAAAAGGAATCAGACGAATTCATAAAGTCTAGTGTTGAGGACCTTGTCCCAATCCCAAATGAGTCCGAGGATACGTCTGACAGTGACAAAGAGTGTGATTTTCCTTTTTGTGATAATTCCGTGACTTTCTCTAATCCACTCTTCGATGCTAATGATGATTTTACCTCTAGTGATGACGAGTTACTTCCTGAGGAGGACATTCAGGAGGAAAATTTTAAAATTTATTTAAATCCTTTTTTTGAATTTGATGACAAGTACATCTTTAGTGACGTAAATCCTCTTTTTGATGAGGTGTTAGAAGACATAAAAACAAGGACTCTTATGAGCCAGCTTTGCTTGTCACACCTCTTTCCAATGCTAAGGAGGATGAATGTTTCGACCCAGGTAGCGACGTTGATGAGATTGAGCTTCTACTTCACCATAATCCGTCTACTCCTAATATAAGTGTTGCTTCCATTCTCTAGGGGTTCACCGATGAACCGCCTCTCGAAGAGAATGATGATTTATTTGATTTGGAATCTAAAGAGAATGAATGGAAGAAGATTTTGTACGATGCTCCAATTGATAATTTGATAACCGAGGACAAAGTTTTTGACCCCGGGATTCTGGAGAAAAATATTACTCCAACATATGTGAGCTTACCCTTTGAGGATCACCATTATCTTTCCCCCACATATGTTATCCGAATTTTTCTTCCTTATTTCACCTATCCGGTGGAATCTCCTTTTCTTCTCTCCTCCGGGAGTGAGGATACTATTTTTGACCTCGGCATCTCTGCTTTTCATTTTTCTTCTCGAGAACCGGTGTCATCTCATCGGAGTGGAACTTTCATGTGCTTCAATGTTTATCCAAACATCTTGAATGAAAGCCCGATAGATATTTGCTCTTCCACCCGTTTCAATCCTAATATCACGATGATATGGGGTGAGTCAAGCTAGAGACTCGCACAAAAACAAGCGCTTCGTAGGTGGCAACACATGCTTATCCTAGTAGTAGTATATTAGTATAATATTTACTAATAAGTGTGATGTGAGGAGGCTCGCCTCTTTCTTTCTCGTGTTTCGTGTTTTGTGTTTTATGTCCAGGATTGCCTGGATTATGAAGACTCTCGTGCTCGTGGTTTTGTCCATCGTTCACTCGATCTTCAATCCTTAGCATGCTTATTTATGGGAATCCGATATCCTAGATCTTATTGATTAACGTTTATCTATTAGCATAATTAATAAATGGTTTTAGATTTGCGTAGAGACCCCTTAATATTTTGGATTATGCCTTGAAATTAGTATAGGGGTGGCAGTCTCACATTGAGGACAATGTGTAGTTCTAGTATGGGGGGTATCTTTCGATTTGATCTTACTTGCATTTGCCTTGTCTTCACGTAACCCCGTTTTATCACCAAAAATAGCAAAAATATGTGATTTTACGCCAAAATTAAAAAAAAAACAAAAATAGAATAAGTGTTTTGACACGAATTTTTATATTTTTGAGAATAAATTTTGACTTGATCGAGCATGTTGCGCTATAGCTTGCCCCTTAACCTGTATAAATTTAAGCTATTGCTAGTCTTTTATACAAGAAGCTTTGAAACGCGAATTCTAGCTTGAAAAAGCCAAGAGTTTGCAAGTTTATATGATAGACTTTAAATATACAAAGCTTGATTTATTAGACTAAGCATTCGCGGATCTTTTTATTAAAGATTTTAAATTTGCGAAGAACGAGAAATGATAGAGTTAATGCTAAACATAGAGTTGTAGGATTCTCTTTCAAGCTATATGATTAATAAACGTTATATAATTGTTGAATAAATAAAGTTACTTTGGTTTTTGCGATTCTTAGTTTAAATCCCTTCGTAGAGATTCCTTCTGGTGAAATTAAGGTACACATCGAGGTTTTGTCAATGTTGTGGGGAAATAGACTACCGATTCTTGACGGCTCGCTACTGTTGTCTAGATAGTTAAAAGACCACAGGACTTGAAATTTGGCTATAATAATAATAATAATGTAATAAACCGAAGCCGAAATAAAAATTATGGATCATGGTCGGCTCGCATACAGATGTGACAGTCATTTAAAGGGTGGAGGTAATAATAATAATAAAAACTGTGGGCTGATAAAGGTTTATTGTCTCTGGTCGGTCCGCTGCCGATGTGGCAGTCTTCAAAAGAAGGCCTATAGTAATAATAATAAATCTGAGACTGATAAAAGTTTGCTGCATCTGGTCGGTTCGTTGCCGATCTTGCAGCCTTTAAAAAGGTCAAAGAAATTACCGAGGTCGAAATAAGACTACTGGCTCTTGTCGGTTAGGACGCCCGATGTGTCAGTTATTTAAAGGACCGAGGTTTAATAATGTTGCTATAATAATAATGTTAATAATAAAGCTAAATTTCGACTTCGGGGTTATCTAAATAAAGCCTCCGTCTCTGGACTCGTAGTTGAGTTGTTTCGGATGAAATAAAAAGGATAACCCCTAAATCATGCGAAATTAGAACCTTAATGTGGACCTTATTCTCGCCATATCGTCTATTTAGGAAATGATTTCAAACTAATTATGGTCTAAACCGGGCTTACTTTATATAAATAAGGAATTAATTTATTTGTCACCAATAATAATAATAATAATAAAATCTTTAGAAGATTTAGGAATAAGGGAGCGGAAAGTAGCTATGCATACACAATTAGCATTTATGAGTAGTGTTAGCATCTTAACTTGTATTTAACAATGATTTCGTTTTTAAGCTTGGTTTGGGGCAGGTGAAAAATCGAGGACGGTAAATTTATCCTTTTAGTATTTCTTGTTCCGTGATCCTTAAAGTTATGATATGTATGAATGATAATAATAAATGGTAAAATAGAGGGTTTTTTAAAACTAGTGATTTTTTAATCCCCTTAGATGAACACTTAGCTACTTTTCGAGGTAATTAGTCTAAGGGGGTTGAAATTTTTAGTTTTCTAAGTGTGTGTTTATGACATTGCGTGAGGACACGGCAATAGCTTAGTATGGGGGATTTTTGATATGTGTATAATCACATATCATTTATCCTTATTAAAATGAGCTTAAAAGACCAAAAATACATGAAAAATGCATTGTATATGTGTGTTTTATGATTTGTATTGTGTAGGTAACGGATATACCAAAAATGGACAAAAACAAAGCCAAACTAGACAAAACCGAGCACGGGATTAGAAGAGCGTGAGAAAAGCAAAGCCGAATGCATATTCATTAATAGGTCAACCCGCACCCGTTTCATGGGTCGGGTCAGCCCATTGACTCTTTAATGATAAGAATTATAAGCCTAAATCTTTAAGCCTTTTATAAACCAACAAAGTCCAAACCCATTAACCTATTCCTGGCCCAAGAATGAAATATCAAGCCCAAACCAAACCAGGTCAAAGATCCAAGTCAAAGTAATATCAAACCCGTTAATTGTTACTGTATATCTTTTTCATTTCCCTCACTTTTACACAGAGCAACAACAACTCAGGGTAAATCAATCCACTCCCCACACGCTCCTGAGTTTCTAGAAGAAATCCTTACACATCTGACACTCACTAAGCCACGCTGGCAATCCCTAGGGCCGTGATTGGTGGAAAGGACGTGTTCATGATCCAAGGGTACTAAAATGATGGATGAAGATTGAAGGGCTAGGATTGAAAGCTAAGGACGCTCTTGGAAGGCCTAGAACATTCCCTCCTCACTATAAATAGAAGAAGAAATCACTCAGTGTAATTTATCTAGTGTAGGAGTAGTGTAGAGTAGTGTAGTTTAAATTTTCCAGCTTATTTTCTGCTTATTGTAATAAAATTCAGCTTAAT
>BQNB010058069.1:0-37932 GCA_026074375.1 Tanacetum coccineum
CATTATTAGTCCCTACGTGTCACGCTATAAATAAACTACTGTAATTCCATGTATGTCACCATATTTTAAGGCTAACAGAAGAGTTTGCAGAAGATGTTGAATCTCTATCTACAAAATATCCAATTGTAGTTTGGAAGACTTGTGTTCTGACAGAGAATTTTATGTATTATCAAATCTTCAGAGGAGATAGACAAGATGTTATGGACTTATACAGGCTAGTCAAAGAAAGATATAGTGCTTCAAGGCCAGAAGGATATGATTTGATGCTTTGGGGAGATCTGCATACTTTATTTGAGCCTGATGGAGAAGATGAAATATGGAAGAATCAGCATGAATATAATCTGATAAGTTGGAGATTATGTGATTTTTGTGGTATTCATATTCTGCTGATGCAAAATGGGATTGCTATACATATGCTGACAGAGAAGAAATATCCTTTAAGTCAAGAGATGATAACAATGATGTTGAATAAGAGATTGGAGGTTGATCATGAAAGTACACAAGCATATGAACTACTGAAGTTCATCAGATCTCAAGTGCAGAAGTAGAAGAGTGTTTGAAAGAATCATCATCAGAAGACAAGAAGATTTAATCCAGAAGAAACTTGGGATTTGAAGATAAATCACAAGTTTAGGGGAGGATTGTTGGGAATAAATCTTCACAAGAGTTAATACTGCCAAGGTATAACTAACAGTACTAATGGAGTTAGTACTGCCAGTACATACTTAGTACTGCCAGAGTTAGTTAATACTGCTAGAAGAAAGATTAATACTGCTGATGGTCAAAGCTGCTGACTTGGAGATAAGGATAAGGAGATAAATAAGGAATGTATATCTTTTATATTTTAGGAAGATTTGTATTTGAATATAATTATAACTTATCCTAAAAGTTCGGTAGTTATCTTGTAAAGGACTCCTTGTGATGTATAAAAGGAGATCCTAGGTTAAGGTTTAAGATACGCATATACGCTTATTCTTAAGAGATAGAGATACATCCTAGAGAAAGAACATTGTAATAGCTTCAAGGTTGGTAACCCCAGTACTAATCAAGAGTACTCGTATTATCAATAATATTGAAGCAGTTTGTGATTTTATTCATTGTTCTTCGTTTGATACTGTTCCATTGATAAATACCTCTAGAGTATCAAAGTGTAGATTCCACATACACTTTTATATAAAAACAAAGTCTCAGAACAATGGAGTTGGAAACTTTGATCTAGAAGTAATGGAGTTGGAAAATTCTTAGAACAATGCTTTGGCTAAGCTTCCCATGCTTACTCGGGGAGTATGAGATGTGGGAGATCAGGATCAAACAGTATTTTCAGATCTAGGATTATGCTCTATGGGAGGTCATAGAGAATGGGAATTCATGGGTACCTATTCCTGTAACATCACCAGCAGAAACTGGTACATCAACAGGAACAAAGATGACTGTGCCTTCTACTGCTGAAGAAAAGACATGTAAAAAGAATGATGTAAAGGCAAGAAGTCTACTGCTCATGGCACTGCCCAATGAACATCAACTTACCTTCACGAAATTGAACCTTAAGAAATTGTTTGCAATCCAACACTGCAAGTGCCTTTTGGACAATTCGAGTTGATGCTAAGTGAATTTTGTGGAAGAGCTTGTGAAATTTTGGAAAGAGAGTTTTAAGAAGCTAAAGCAATAGTAGGATTGCCATCGTCAATGTCGGTGGAATTCAAAACGTGGCCCTAATTGCACATAAGTGGGAATGTAATAACAGATGAACTTAAAGTACCCGCATTTGTTATGCTGTTAGTAGTCTAAATTCAGGATAAATTCTTTGAGAGGGTAAAGTAACCTTTTCCCTTTTTGTGTTCTGAATATTTTATTTATAGTCCTTTGACTATTTGACTTTTGTTAGTTTATTCAAATTTTGTACCATGTTGACGGTGGTGATTTTATTGAGAATTATGGTGATTTATGGTTTATTGGGATTAATAATCCCGTTTAGAAGGTAAATATTTTATATTTATAATTTCCGGGTGTTTGCCCGTGAATTTTGAAAAATGCCAAAAAAACAAGTCTGACACCCCGTTATGTCCAAGAATGAGTTTGAAGGTTTAAAGTGTAATAGTCGTTAATACAATAGGTTAATGGAAAAGTATTTTTAAGGGAATAAAAATGATAATTAAATTTTGGGTAAATTTACGGTTTGAGTTTACGAGCTTTGAAGGGATTTCGACACGAAAAGAAAGACCCACACCCCAAGCTACCAATACCCGGTCAAGTATGCTTACGGGGAACAAGGTGCTTAATTTACTAATGTTCCCAAAGATGTACATTTATATTCTTCCACTTGACTTTTTTTCATTATCATTCATTTTTAAAAAATAAAACACACACTTAAGTGTTGTTGCTTAGTTTACGTTCGTCGCCACCTACCACCACAAACCACCATATATTTCCAACTTTGATCGATGATACGTGATATTTCCGGTTGAAACGAGTATTTGGGTAATCATTTAAATAACTTTGTGTTGTCGTTCGTGGTCGAAATCTACATTTTTGAAGATTTATCTGTAAGTTTTCAAATTTTAAATTTTCAGTTTGTCCTTTTTGGGTTTATCTAATGCAAGATGTTAGTTGTACCAATTGATCGTTTTGAAAATCGAATTTTTGGAAACGAAACTATAAAACGTTGCATTTGGTTCCGTCAGATAAATAAAGAAAATAAAGGGTAGTTGTAGTTTTGTGGTTGTGGTCATTGATGGTTGAATAATATAATATTGCTAGAATAGCTTATTATTTATAGTAGATAGTATAGCTTTTATTCAGACTTATTTTTTAAAGCTATTTCTTCTTGGCTTAATTTTGGCATATCTGCCACGTGACTTTTCCAAAATCACTAGAAAAGTGATTTTGACTATATGTGTTAGGTATGGCTTATGTTTTTGGACTATTTTTTAGGCTTAGGTAATAAACCAAAATGCAATACGTACTTAATACTTTTTTCAAGCTTAATTTACGATTTGGAAATTAATGGACTCACGGCCCGAAAAAGTCTATTTAATGCTGTGTCATAATAAGAGGGCTTTATTGTGGTACAGATTATTTTCTACTATAGGTATAAAGCTTATGTATGTAAATGACCTTGTTTTTGGACTTGGAATCGTATTTTGGAGTTAAAATATCTTAATGGACCCGTTTTGCTTAAAGCCCAATAAGCGATAGTTAGTACATTATATATTGTTTTGAACGGACTTTTGGAAGTGAAAATGTATATACGAAGTGATATAGAATGATATCTTGGAAAAACTTTTATTAAGTAAAGATTGAGGTTTTTGTGATTTTGTCAAAAAGTGTCGAATTGGTAAAGAAAAGTGTTGAAAATAAGGTTTATACCTTAAAAACTTATGTAATGATATACCGTTCAATGCCGAACTACGTAAAAGATTTACTTAGGAAATTTTAACCTAAAACATGATTTTTGAATAATAAAATATTACTTAATTATTTTATTTATTTAATAAATTCACTAAAAGATGAAAAATATAATTTTTCTCGAAACTTCACAATTATGTTCGTTATGAGTAAACGTTCCATTTTCAACTCTAATATGATTATTTTCGCGATGACTAAGGTTACCGAATAGGGACTGTACCGAGGATATATTTATAGAATTAATATATTAAAAATATTTTGCGTATATTACTACTATTTTGTTAATAGTATAAGAAAGTATTATTGAGTAATGGATTGATATGATATTTAGTTATTTCGTCAACCATCACACCACTAAATTTATATGAGTAAATTGTACAAAAGCGTCTAAACTCTATGCATTAAACGTGAAATTTGATTTGGAAATAGATGATTAAATTAGGACATTAAGTGGACTAGGTCGTGTGCGGGCATCGTTGCATTTGCTTGTGTGATTGAGATTTGGTTGCTAAAGACTTGCTTGAGGCGAGTTCTCGTAGCCTCACTTTTTACTTTTTATTTGTTCCCGTATGGGGAAGAAGATACTCAAATGTGTTTTGAAATGTTTTGAAATGATCTGTGCGAAATGTGGTTTTTTAGACAAGGTTATGTGCATATGACTGCAATGTTAATAGTAAAGTTTGCACATGATTGTTTGAGCGTAGGGTTACGCTAGCCAGTATTTGTGTGATTATTGGAGCGGATGGGTACGCCTACCCTAGTTTGTGTGTGGTCCTGCCCTAAATTTAGTGCTCTAGCTGGTAGGCACTTTAGGTGTGTAAGTGACATATGGTTATTAATTAGCGGTGATGCTAAGGTTGTTTGCATATATTCATTGTCATATAACACGATTGTCCACTGGTTGAAAATTGGCACAACTTTTGGATTTAAGGTCAAACCTACGAGTTCACCAACATTATTGTTAAACGTTTATCGAGGTAATCATTTTTCAGGTGAAGTGAAAGAGGAATAGTTGGTGATTTATATGGTACCATTAGACATAGAGTATCCCGAGTGGATTTTTCATGTGAAGTCTTGCTTGTTTATTTTATTTGGCGTTAAGTATTGAAAATTTGGTTTAAGTTTTGGATTTTGGACTCCCTGTTAGCTTATAAAATATTGTAAAGAGAATTGTGAAAAAATTTGATAGTGATTTAGGACATCACTCGAGGTTGTTCGAGGTTGATGGTCTTCATAGCACTTAAAGTTTATGCATTGTAGTTTTCTCTATTTTGTATCTTGTGTTATGATTGATCATTATGTTGCATTCCCGAGTTTCTGCCATTGTCGGGGTATGACATCTTCCGATTCCTTAATGCCCCAAAAAGTTATCTTCGCATTCAGGTGAAAAGGGTTTAGGGAAGGGGAAAAGGAAACATATGAGTGCTTGAGTTGGTGTGATTATCATGTGACAAACAATCTCTTTATTTATTTTAAAATTCAGAATTTGTTATTTACTTTCATTTAAACACGCTTCTTAATGAAATAACAAATTCTGTGTTTTTTCTTTTTCAGGCTGCTACAATGCCAAGAAGAGGATCTGCTGCATGTCCGACAGCGGATCCAACGTATTGTCGCCTTATAGTATAGAATAAGAATAGTAGAATATACGTTAATGATTATGAGCTTTGAAGTGATATTTGTTGCGCGTTAATAAATTACAAAATTTACGAAAAAAGAGCTAATAATACAGCCTTAAGGGCTATGTTGATTTTTTAATTTCTTATTTGAACATTTAGATTTCTAATAAGTAAAACACGAGTAGGTCTTAGTATACTACTTAATTGATATATGTTTTATTAGTTTGCCAATGATCATTGTGTTAACGCGTTTATTAGATGTTAAATATACCCATGGAAGTCTTTAATTTATATTATCACTCGTCTCCTTTTTTTACTTGCAGCAATATCGTAACAATTAGCTGAACACACTTGCTACTAAAAAGGCAGCAGGAATAACCCGTTTCCTCACGAATTCCAACAAACAATTTCCATTCTTGAATTTAGAAAGGAGTACGAAAATATAGAAAAAGGAAAGCGTCTGGAAGGAGAACAAAAATGAGTGGCTGGTAAGGAGACTTTGACAAATATCTACACTTTAGATACAATTCTTTCATTTATAATAGGTTGAAATTTTGCATTCTTTTAGGTGCGAATAAGGAACATACGATCTTCATCAAGAGGGCTATTCTCTATCCATCTGCATGGTGGTGGAAGAAAAATCCAAATATTGGCGGATCAAAAGTAACTACATACCTTTTTTTAACATATAAAACTGGTTTACGTGATGTGTTATCGGGTAATTCATTTTTACAATATTTAAATATGGTCCCTCAAAAAATTCAAGTTTACAAAATGTAATGTCTTCTATCAGTATCTTATCTATATCCCTTTTAACTCATTTATTATACTTGATATTTTTGTAACTCTACTAAAAGTATTAGATGGGGGGGGGGGGGGGGGAGTGAAGACTCTACAAATGAAGTAATACTTTTTAACAAAGGAATAGTAATTTCCTATTTATGTAGTTTGCGCGAACAAATTTTTTTTAATTTTTTTTGTTGCAACCTATTACTCACTATAATTTTTATAGTTAAAGTTTTTATGAATCGAACAACAATTATAAGAATTTAACATCCTTGTCCGGAATGTTTAAAAACCGCTCCTAGATGACAATAGATAACAAATGTCCAATTGTCACGCTCTAAATTGCCTCATACTGTCCTCCATGCGTGAGAAATTTAAGTGTAACCAAAAATGACCTCTAGACTTTTTTATGGGTAGATATGGTTTTTTATCACTACTTATGTTTGCATAATATAAGTTTATTATTGCGGTCCTAGAACTTCCTAATGTCAATAGTTAAACATTGTTTTAGATTTCAGATGTGTTAAGTTCCTTATGTCTCACCAACTGAGAATCTGCTATGGATTCTAAACTAATGCGGATGGTGTCAATGGAGTTAAATATGGAATGCACAAGTGTCACATTGGTGCAATGTGGAGGATGATGACAATCCCTCTACCAACTCCTTGTTCATGCCCGACTCAAAGTGAGGAGTATCCATCTGGACCCCGTGTTACGGAATCTAAAGACTCTGTTTTACACGAGGAGTGTCATCTTGGCCTGCTGAAGGAACACCTTGATCTCCAGCTTTTGATGAGCAGAATCGAAACCTGAGCGAAATTATTAAAGCTTTTAAATACATTTAAACAAGAGACGGGAATGGCCTCTATGTTTTTTTAGCTTAGCTTGAACTGAACCAACCTGTACTAGTAGTGAAAGAAATTCCGCAGGAAGTATCTCATGAAGAGTCTTCAGTTCACAACATGTGATGTAAGACAGGAGACAATCTTTGTAAAAGTCTTCTAGATTGGATGGAAATGTCTTTCAAATCTCCTGGTAGCTCAAGCTCCAGTTCATGAACTTATTACTTTAACCCTTTTACTTCTTTAGTCAGTTCATTGAGCTTGGAGGGAAGATCCTTCAGCTCAGATGGTAGTGAGCTTCTAAAGTCATGAGCAAACAAAATCTTTGAAAATTCAGCAGTAATAGACTTTACCAGAAGCTCATTGAGCTGTCTCACATTGGGAAAGGAGGGTTGAGCTTTTAGTCTAGTGGATTCAGCTCAGCTTTTTCTTCAATCAAGTTTCGAGTTTGTGCTTTTAAGACTGAAGAATGAGGACTTGGTTGGTGAGCTCTTGAATTTGATAAGACTTGGGAGATGAGGATTTTGGAACTGATGTGTCTTTAGTAGTAGTGTGAACATCCTCCTCATCTTCATCAATATCATCAACAACAATGACAGGATCATCTTCAAGTGAGTTCAGGTCTTTGAAGCTAGGATGCACTTTTGACACCAACTTTGCTAGATCTTCAAGCTTAATTTGTTGGAGCTTCTTCTTCCTTACGGTCTATCAAGAATTGGCACCCTTTTTCCTGTTTTTGTTGAGTGAGGATATTTCCAACCCTTCACTAACAGATTTGTTTTGTCTGCAAGAACATTTGGGTCAGTACCTGCAAATAAGTGATCATATGAAGTGTTTTTTGGTTCCTTCATTCATACCCTGTTGTTGAGGTACAAAATCACTAGGAGCAGATTTTCTAAGATCAGCTTCAGCTATGGAAGCTGCTGAAGCACCATTTCCTGATGCAGACTCAGTGTGGATAATGAACGATGCTGAATTAATAGGCTTATTTAAATTAAAAAAATAAATGAAACATAAACCACTACTGAGCTAGGGTTTGGCATCTTGCTTCACGTGGTGACCCCTAAAATGTTGTGTCTACGAATGCTTGTTGGTCCCTCTTTATCACTCCATACCATGAGGTGTAGAAACTGGAGGGTGGATTGGGTTTGAGTCCATGGCTGGCTGGGACTCTTTTATTTTCTTAGAATGGCCAGGTTTGGAACTGGTGGGTGCTTTGGAAGACCTACCTTTGGTTTCCTCTTTGCTGGACATAGATGGTTGTTTTGAAGAAGTTGAAAGCTTCTTGTGTCTAGATTTAGCTCCAGGCTTTGTGACTTGGGAAACACTCTCAGCTTTGGAAGAGGTTTTAGGAGCTTTAAAGACCACTAGCGAAAAGCACCGAGATAGCCAACCTTGGTATGTGAAGGGAGTTTCCTTTAAGTTTTTTAGCTTCATCCCAATAGTTTGACACAAGAAGACCTGAGTGCGGGTAGAGTGTGAGTTTCTGCACTCGACATACCTTCCTTTCATCTTATCATCATTAATAGAGGATAAAATCTAGTGTAAGTACAAAATTACGTAACAAACCAATGGTACAAAAAACCCGAAGAAAAAAACCATACACATTCCCAAAAACCTTTTCCCCTATGTTTCTTGTTCATTGATTGATGATGTCTACCCAAAAGATACATGCATAGTCCCATGTTGATCCATTTGCTAGACGAAATTACATATAAATGGCCATCTAGTTAGATAAAAGATCAATCCTCCAATTTACCTCGTAAACACTATATGATATGTAACCATTAGTAACCTCCAACCTAGGAGGAGAAGGACTCCTTTTTGAGAGTCCCTTTGGCAGGAACAGCTTCCCCATACCCAATTGTTTCAAACCATGGCCTCACAATGTCAATAGACGGTGGTGCAACATACTCGCTAGAGTGAGGGAGGTAATGTGCACCAAAGCAACCCTAAAGGAGTTTAACCCCTCACATTTACCAAGATTACCACCAGTGGGGTTTGAGAAGAAACCTTTGTTTTCAAAGATATAGCTGAGTACTAAAACCTCAAGCTAGGTATTCCTTATAAATGTTTGGAGATCGGTGAATGGTTTTCTAAACAAACATCTGAAATGAAATCAGAAAAACATTTAAGTGATCTTGTATATTGTGATCTGTTATAGAATAGCAACCACATTGTTTTTGTGTATTGAGGATGATATCTTCAAAGGTGAAGCTAAATGATTAGCAGCAACAAAGGGTTTGTCTAGTTGAGGAGGAATTTGTTTCTTGATTTGCCAATTGATGTGAATTAGCGTTTTTGATGATTTGATTTGTTTTTGGATTATGAGTGTTGTGTGTTTTGGTGTTTTGATATGTGTTTATGAGAAAAAAAGTTGTGATAGTTGTGTGATTAAAATATGAGAATATTGTCACTTTTATCTTTGTCAATTTGATAACTGCTACTTGGAAGTTATGAGTTAGTGAAAAGAAATCTAGGGTTTATGAAGTTATAGGGAATGTTTAGGGTTTGTTTTCAACATGTGTGCTAAACTTTGTATTAAATGAAAGTCAGCAAAGCGTGCATCTGACACCTAGAATAGTAAACAACCATCTATTTACTGAAAAAGTAGGTGAGAGAAAGATGATGAGGTCATTCTAACTTTTGGATGTCCTATATTCATATATTTTATTTAAACAACTTCTTTGAAAAGGAAATTATTTTAATAAAATAATATTACTTTGAGGAACGCATTTGTTTTAAAACAGACCTTGAGATTGATGTCTGAAAAAGCTGAACTAGGTTCAGGTTTGGTGTTATGTTATGCTACACAGATTAATTTAATCTCATCATCACATCTTCATTGAAGGCGACAAATCTTAAATGTGCACATTCCAAATCCATGAATAGACATAAGTGATATCTCAGTACTTCACTCGATAGAAAACTAACTAAAGATTGATTAAAATCCATTTTATAAACTAAACTAAAGAAAATGAATAGTTTTGTTTCAGTTTTGAGTGACCAATATTTGTGCTCCAGCGAAGGTGACAAAACCACACATGCTCATGAAAATAAATGAATGAGACATATGTGATTGCCAAGTTACTTCACTTAAGCAAGCTAAAGGTTATATGCAAAAACTGAACTGACATTAACTAAAAAAGTTTTTATTTGTTCAATTTTTGGATAAAATCACTAAAGCCTTTTAGTTCTTCAGTCCATTACTGAAGCTTCAGTTTTTGAAATCAATGTTCATAATACTAGTTCAACAATCAATCTATTGAAAAGGTTGGGCTCACAAATCCAAGAGGGTTGGTTTGGTGGGAAGATATCATCTAGTGTTATTGAGTATGACTGAAAGGAATTCAATTACCTATTTGAGAGTATTATTCTAGATTTTAACAACAATAAGCTTATTTTTTAGTGCAGAATTGAATTGTTAAGTAACTTAATAATGATAGTGATATTATTAGTGAGTTTGAAACTTCCATAGTACATGACGACAATGTCCAGCAGCAGCTATATCCTCAGCTTCAATTGAAACAAAGCTACAGAATTGCTGCTATAATCGCACTTTTAACACAAGCTTTGCTCAAGGGCAACAGACGAACAATCTGAAGTGCTTTTTACTGTCCAGTTCATCAAACATAGTCAGAGACTCATAATCCATTTAGGTCAAGACTGTAACTCTTGGATACTAAAGACCAAGACTGGTAGTCCATTTAGTGTACGTGAAATTTCTCAACAGAAATAAGGTGGATTCCTTATTTTTGCTAGATGTTTTCATAGAGATCAGTTGAGAAATTAAATGTCAGGTCTTGCATGCATTAGGTTCATTAGTGATCCAATCATACCTCTATACTGAAACTCATTTATAGTTTTTTTCCCATGAGATCATGTCCTATAATAAGTTGGGGGCAAAATTTGAGTATTCACTGATGAACTAATTTTTGTCATACTTTCTCAAAAATCTTTGACATATCATTATTTGTTTGATGACATGCCTCTTTCAGATTGTTTAGATTCCTAAAATCCGGAGTAATGAAGGACACCTATCATCCTTATTTTCGTATCTTTTAAATCATTAATTAGAGCAAACTGTTTGCATACCTTTGCTGGTGGACCCAAGATAATATCATCAGCAAACATGAATTTGTACCAAAATCACATTTGTTTGAGTTTTTGTAGATAGAGTGTTGTCTATCATATCTCTTACAAAATTGTTTTCAGAGAGATATGCTGAGAGAGTTTCATACCATGATTTTGAAACTTGTTTAAGTCCATAATTGCTTTGTCCAAATTTACAACATGAGTTTTGAGGATTTCATTACACTAAAAAACTCAATAGGTATGTTGACAGATACAACAACTTTTAGTTACATTAAGGAATGTATTATTGACATCCATTTGATAAACTATAAAGTATATGTATGTGGTAAGGCAAGAAAGATCCTGATTGCTTCAAGTCTTGCAACTAGAGCAGGATTTTATCATGATTTATGCCTTATGATTACAATGCCAAGTTCCTTCTTTATTAAAAAGAATTGGAATTGTATCATGTGCTAAAGTATCTTCCATTTAGAGAGGATAAGAGTTCAGAGATCTGAACATCTTCATTTTTGTGAGGTTATCAAAGAAATTGGTTTTTATTCGTGTGTTTTTTTGTTCAGACTGATCATCATTAATTAGTTCATCAGTTTGAGACGGATGATCATTTTTGATTAATTTGATCATTTTGACCATATTGGTCAGGTGAGATTTCTGCTTTAATAACAGTGTATTTTTTTCATAAGGTTTATTAAATAATTCATAGTATGTTAAAAAAACTATTCAGCTGTTTATTCTGTGAAACATTATACTTTCCTCTTTTTTGAAAACTATACCATAACCATAACCTTCAGTGATGTATGTGGAGTTATTTCTATACATTCCTTTCGGTCCTCGTACATCCTATATTTGTGCAGGTAATATATGTTTTGAATGACAGTTGTTCAAATGTGATAAGGATTCTCTGATGCTACACTGCACAAAACAGGATCAGGATGGTTAGTTTTGTTTAGAAACCCACCTTTTAGTGGGAGTCTTTGATCTTAAAGCACTTGATGATTCAGTCTTACTTGCTTTGAAAGAATCAACTTTCTTAACTTGAAGAGCTTCTCTTTTCCTGAACCACTTAATGTTATTGTGATCAGATGTGGTATGAACATTGCTACCACATGTTTTATAGTTCTTTATGACATGTTGAGGGTTTCTAGGTTTGATTCCTCTTCTTGGAGAAATAATCCTATTATGACCATGAGTATCATGATCATAGCTTCTACATATTTTACATATGGGATAGTATACACAATTATCAAATTTATGATCATTATATCCACAAAGTAATGCAATGAAGGACAAAGTAATGCTAAGCCATAGCAGGTCCTAATCTTAGGAAGATTCACCTTGACACAGAATGAAACTGATTTATATTTCATGAATACATAACTTCAGCATGATCCACGTTTCCTGGATTTGTTATCTTGAACTTTTTATAAAACAATATTCATAACGCATTCTCAGATAAAATAATTGTTGTTTGTCCACACAATTCACAATCATATTCATTTGAGTTTTTATTTTAGTTTTAAGTGCATTGGAGGAACCATGTTAGAAATTCCTTTAATTCTAAAGTATAGAATGAATTTATTCTTGCTAATTTTGTAATTTTAGTTTCATTAGTTCTTGTCATTACAATAGCCAAAGGAGATTATCTTCCATTTTCACATTTTTTCAACTTACCAACAGGAGCTGGTTAGTTTAGAAACTGAAGAACTTTTTTGCCACTAGTAAAAGCTGAGGAAGGTTCATTTATTATGATACCTTTTAAAGTTTTAGCTTTGAATATGGATTTTGACTTCAAAATTGATTTGAGAGTCTTTGGTCCAGAAACAGGTATCAGCACCAGTCAGCTTCTCCAGTGGAGGAAGGGGTACTACAGAATGAAGATTCACCAGCTGAATCATAATTAGTTGCTGAAGAGTCAAAGACAACAACTGAGTGGTCAGTTGTGTTTCTTTGTGACTCATTTGAGGATACCTTACCAGTATCATGATTTGACAAAGTAGAATTGGTGTAGAGGCAAATTTATATACGTATAGTATTAATCTCGTAAGAATTCTTTTCCAAAATACTTCTCAAACAAGAGAAATATAAGGTAAAAATCTCCCAAAAGAAAACACAATTCGTATATTTTTATCCGGGAAGTACTTTTCCTCGGGTCGTGTCCCAACGAAATCGTGAATTGAGAATTAGTAATAATTTCGAATCGAGTTTAGAATAGTAAAAGATTATTGATTTGTTTGATTACACCTACAAAATTAATAGCACAAAAAACTAAAAACAATCGGAATATGCACAAATTTTAAATGCACAATACTAATAATGGCGAGCTAAAACTGAAGATTTAAAATCTAAGCACAACATTTAACAAATTTTATACCTAAAAATCACAATTTCAAATGAAAATTTTAGGAAAAAGAATTAAATTAGTTAACTATTTTGAATTTTTTATGAATTTCTAAAGTTTAATGAATTAACAAAAATAAACTTTTTCTAAAAATTATCACTAAAATTCTACTTTTATTTTTCAAAAATTCTAGATTTAAAAAGAAAATTATTGCAAAAAGAATTTTAATTTTTCAACTGTTTTTCTATTTTTTATGATTTTTATAAGAAAAAGGAATTAACTAAAATCTATTTTAATTTCTAGAAAATACAAATCAAACTAGAAAAATATGGAAAAATGGTTTTTAAAAACTACAAAGGTGCAGAAAACTGTTGGAAACAAAAGCCCTAATTTCTATAAACTAATTAAACCCTAATTTGATCAATTAAAAACTTAACCCTAAATTTATTTAAACTAATTTTTAAAAATATAAAACTATTTATTATCCTAGGAAATACAGGGTAGAAAGTGCAAGAAGGGAAAGACAAGGGTAGGCGGGCAAACTAGTGAAAATTTACACTATAGGCTAAACGAGTGGCCCTACACTATGAAGAAATGACAGAACAGACCCTACGCTATTGGCTTAATTTTGGCTTATTGAAAAATGAGATTCAGCAAAAACTTAAAACTACAAAGATGTTAACTAGCTTATTATCAACAACATTAATGAAAGCAATATGAACTTTTAACAACAGAATAAGCTGGAAAATAAAGCTGGTAGATGCTGTCACAGTAACATGGACTTTAAGAGCTTATTTAGTTTTTTGCTTATAACAGGCTTATTACTAGATAAAATTTAAAACTAAAAGATGTTACTAGTAGCTTAAGATGAATATTAAAGGATTCTAAACAAAAATTAGCCAAGTGTTAACAGTTTTAGCAAGAAGATTAAGATGAAAAAGTGCAAGTTCTGGTTCAAAACTGTTAAGAAACAACAGCATTGCTATTGGGAGCTGTAGGCAAAATTGCATAGGGATTCAATGCAAGCTAACTTGATATTAAAAACTAATGATCAGGTGACTAAATGCATTATCTCTGAATTAATAACAAATGAGTTTCTAGAATAGCTTAAAAATCCCCTAAAATCTAAAATACTAAACTGAAATATTTGCCCTGGTGCTAAACTCAAGTTTTTAAGCTCAAAAATTTAAAATAGTGCAAACTAATTTTTAAAACCTATTCTAAACCTGGTAAAAAGACTAAACTCAACTAAGCAAAGAGATTTAACTAGGTTAAATTGACTTTTGAATGTCAAAGTATACCTAAACAAACACCCCTTTAATTAAAACTATAGTTCCAAAAAACTAGTAATGCATCTAAAAACTTTCTAAAAGCTAAAACTTTCAAAACTTTTTATCTACTTTCACTTAAAATGACCTAATAAAGCTTTCAAAGCTATAAAACCTAAGGCTTATTTGAGAATAACGCTAGTTACGTCTTCTAAAAAGCCTTTAAAACTACACTCATGTTTCAGTTTTACAAGAGAAACTAAGCTCACACAATTTTAATCCAATTAAAACTGAAAACAGCTAGAGATTGAACCTAAACAAGCATGTTTGACAGGAATTTAAATAACAAGTTGAATAGAAATAAGCAACTGAATTTAAGCTAAAAATTAAGCTAAATTGAAACTTAAGAAATCAAACCTTGAAATTGGTATGTAGTTCCCTATCACCAAAGTCGACTCAAGTTGAGTGAGTGACTTAATACTTATACTACTTAACTGGCACCTTGCCTCTAAACCTCAATAAGCTAGATTTGAGCTTATTGTCCTTTTAGCTTCCAAAATGAACACAACACAACTCAAGTTCTCATTATTTGAATGTAAATTGATAGGTTTGAGTAAATGAATGCTTAAAGACAGAATTTGACTAGGTTTGAGCTTATGAAAAGTAATAAGCTCAAATGAGCTTATTTAGAGCTTATTTGATTAAAATCACTTCAAATTAAAATAGAAGAACACAAGAAGCTTGTAGACTGAATGATATTGCTAAATTGATGAAGTACAAGAGTAAAGAACAACAGTACAAGAGCTTAAAGCTATTTAAAAACTTGAAAGAAAAAATTGCTTAAAATTGAAGGAAAATACAAAATGAAAATTAAAAACAGAAAAAAAACAACTAAAATGAGAGCCCTAAGCTGCTATTTATAGAGGATGGAAGAGAAGAGGAGTAGAATTCTAGAATCATCCATCAAATCTTAGCCGTAGATCATTTATAGACAATTTATGGCCGTTGATATTTGGTGTGAGGTTCTTGCCATTAAATGAATGACACGTGGCTATTTGATTGTAGAGAATGGTTATGAATCAAGGTTGGGTTTTGTAGAGGAGCGGGGAAGGCTTGGGACGAAGTTGGGTTTGTTGGGCAAAAGTGGCAGGAAAAACGGTTATGGTGGTTAGGGGTTGTTTAATACCGCGTTTGTTTGTTTAAATCTTTGGAGAGTTGTCAACACTGGCCCTTTTGTTTGCCCCGCCCTTTTTCTAGTTATAAAGCAAGTTTCAAAGTGGCAACTTCAGTCCTTGTTGTTTCTTTCTTCCTTTTCTCTTTTATAATCAACTTCCCACTTTATGCAAATTTAGTCCCTTGAATCTTATAACTCCAAATGAGCTTTTGAACTTTGAAGACTTGTCACTTTTAGTCCTTTGACTTCATTATGTTGAGCTTTGACTGCCTTTCTTGCTGTGTCGGCTGATCCGGCTTTGATCTTTGCTGTTTCTTCACTCTTGATCTTGTCTCTTTCGTTTCTTGTCGGTTGTTTGACTGTTACTGCTTCCTTTTTGACTTTTTATCCTTTACTGCACAATAAACACAAAAGCACACTTTTTCTATTCTTTGCATTTTCTTTGGGCTTTTATTTGCCAAAATCCCGGTATTTACATCTAAAATATTTAGCATTTATCAAAATTCCCCAAACTAAAGGATGCTGACTTCAAAAACTTACACCCTTCTTATGTATCCATAAATATAATACATATATAAAAAAAAAAATACACATCTAGGATCAGATCCGCGAGACCAAGAAAAAACCGGAACATTATAGAGTGTTCCCTAGGTCCGTTATGTCCCAACGAGGCAGAGATGACTATCGAAGTCACAATGATGAATGATTTTGAATATGACAAGCGATAATTAAGATTGGAACTAACACTGATAAGCAAATGTATATAAAAATAAACAAAGAACATAAGCTAGAACAAGAATAAAAGCTAGAATTGGAAAAACACTTAAACTTTACACTAAAACACAAGTACGCTAAAAAAACTTAAGAGCACATTTAAATAGCTTAAAACTTACTCTAAATAAGCAAATACAAAAAGAAATAAGCTAAATTAAAACAAGATAAACAAAACAGTACTAACAACAGTACTAACAGTATTAACTACAGTACAAAATGTAACTTGAATACTGCTAGCATACGATAATACTGCTAGCATAAGTTAATACTGCTAGCTTAAAGTTAATACTACTAGGCATAATTTAATAACTGCTAGGCTTAATTAATACTGCTAGGCTAATAATAAAACTGCTAAGTCTTAAGTTAAATACTGCTAGGCTTAAAAGTAGCAAAAAAAAATGCAAGCTAGCAGTTCTTCAATAGATAAGTAAAGTAAAAAAAAGAGAGAACTTACCTACACCCTTGGCCTCAAAACAGGAGTCAAACAAAGAATCAACAACTCTAAGCTTGTATAAAACAACTAGTGAGCAGTCCATAAGCCCTCCCCCCCCCCCCCCCCCAATTTCCCCCCCCCCCCCCCCAAACTGGCCTTTATCATCCTACCATAAGCTGTGGGATATGTGAGGTGATTTTTGTAATTTCTTCTAACATACTTAACTTTTTAACATAATTTTATTAGAGCATCTTATAAACAAGGCAGTGTGAAGAGCTTTTTAAACACAAAACAACTCAATGGAAGAAACTTAACACTTGAAAATGGAAAAATTAGACTTGAAAACGTCAAACAATGCATTAAAACTTGAAAATTTTACTAAGCTGAAAGTAAAAGCGTAACATGACTTAAAACTAAAATTATTTAAAAACTACTGATTACTAAAAACTAAACTATAACTCTCAAATTGCTACAAAAAGCACATTTAAGCCGAATCTGACTTGCATCTTGTGCTACTTTAGGAGAGAAAAAACCAAGTTGCTATTTTTGTGGAGTGAATCTAAAGCAAAACCCAGCTTTGATTTCTTGAGCTTCTTTGGAGACAATCTCAGACATACGAAATGCTTTGGATATGGGAGATGATTGCCACATAGGACTTTTATAAAGCAGGGTATATAGGGTGTTGAGGTGATTTTTGCAGAGAAGTATGGGAGCAAAAAAAAACAGGGTGCTGGCTGGTTTTGGTATTGGCGGGAAAGCTGGGGAAAGGGTTTATACAAGTTGGGTTGTGACAGAGAGAGGTTGAAGATGATTAAGGGTATGTTTGGTTTGTGTACAAGAAAGGCCCCTCCACATCTTTCCTCTTTTCATTCTCTTTTTCCCCTTTTCTTTCTTTTATAAATGAAGTTTCCCAAATTGGCATAATCAGTCCCTGTGGTTTATATAATAATATAACTTAGGGGTTTGGCATTTTTGACCCCTCAAGTTATATTTTTCTTTGCTTTTTTCTCTCGGAAGTAGACTGATTTTTGATTTGCTTCGATATCACACACTTTTCCATCCCCGTGTCCTGTTTGACTCTTTATTTGATTGGTTTTTTTTCGTCCTTTTGTGAGATATCCGATCTAGCACAACACAATTAGCAAAACAAGCATATATTTGGCATTTTGAGTCCGTTTTTGGTTATTTTAGCTCGTTTTTAAAGGTAAAAGGTATGTGTAATTAAGCACATACCAAAATCCCCCAAACTAAGATGTTGCGTGTCCCACGCAATGCTATGAAGTAAGCACTTGAGAAACCAAAAATCTTAAATCCCCTCGAGTTATAACTTGGAAAAGTAGCCAAGCGTTTATCAAAGGGAATAAAAGGACATCATACTCATAATCCCGTTTCTCACCACTTTTTATATTTACACAACTACGCTAAAAATTTTTTTTTTTTTTTTTTCTATATTAAATTATTATTAAGTATTTTTTTTATACAAGTTTGACTTCCTTTATTTATCAACAATGGGATCATAGAATGAGAAATGTCGTTAGAATAAACACGGGACGTCCTGACGATAATGTTACACATGCGTCCCCGATGTTTTTACAAGTCCCAACTAAGCAATAAACAAGATCATTGTCGATATACATTTAAGATGTAAAGCCCTCATACTTATACTTGTGAAACTTTTTACTCCCAACATGATATATGATTTGATGTGTGTGCATACGTTTTAACTCAACCATAGATCAACTTATTTTCATAGACAACATTCAAGAGAATCACGACTCAAAGCAACAAGCTTATTAGGTACTTGTAACTTGATTTAAAACCAAAGAACTTTTTGCCAACATATTTATCATTTTTCATAAGTTCTTAAAGCGAGTATGTGTTGCTTATTTTGAACACCAACCAGGCCGTCGCTCCCTAGTAGATAAACACAACCAACGACCGTGTCATATTTGAAACCCACCCCGTTTGCTAGCTAAGTGGGAATCACATCAACACCTTCTTCCTAATTATGGCTAAGTATCGTAGTCTTAGTTTTGAACCCTCCACATAGAACCTTGTCTTCCAAGTGAAGATATCACAACACAAAATAGAATATACCAAATTCCTAAAGTTAAAGACGTCTTAGTTGAACTCCCCACCATCGTTGCTAGCGGAGTGGGATATAACAACACATCTATTACTAGCTCCATAATCAAATCTGCTTCATTGAGCATTTTATCTTTTAAAACCTAGCTTTCTAAAGAATCAAGTTACAAATTTGAAGCTTTTTCTGAAAACATCGATTGACTTAGTTGGATTAAAATGAGCACTTAGATTAGTTATTAGAAGCTTTATGGGAGAAAAAGAATACAGTAATTCATATAAGTTTGAGACGAATCTTTGCATAACATAAACTTATATCTAACTCTATTCACTTCAGCCTTCACCTTATTAAAATTCTAAGCAATAAATTCGTGAAAGCTTGGCCTGAGGGACTTAGCTAGGGCTCAAACGCCCGATCGATCAAAAATTATCCATATCTACCCAAAAGAAAGAGTCAAAACTGTGAGCAAAACATTTATTTTTAATTTTTGAAATTTTTTTTTTTTTTTTTTTTATTTTTCATTTTTTTTGGTATTTTTTGCATAAAAAATTTTGGTGAAAAATACGGATTACGTGGTACAATGTTCAAGCAACAATCAAATCGAAGATACCCCCCCAAACTAGAATAAACATCGTCCATCGATGTTTTTGAAGGTAACTAACGTTATCCTAAAGAGCCGTTTTATGAAAGTATCAAATATAAAACGTTAGTCGATTAGATAGTAATATATCGATTCCCAAATGAAGCTGAGGGATTTAAAGCTCGAGTGATCCGAATATACAAAACGAGAACACGAGAGCTTCACAAACCGGGCAATCCCTGGACAATTAACACAAAACACAAAACAAAAATAACAATGATTAATTCACGGAATAAATGAAGAGGCAGCCTTCACACAACAAGAAAAACACTTATTTATTTCTATCCAATATTACGATAAGCATGCTGCCACCCACGACAGCGCATTTGTTTAAGGTCGCTTAATGCCCCCCTTTTGACCCTTCACCTGAATATTATTGGACATTTGGGAATGTTTTGAGATCCTGACTTACCGAATTAGGGTAAGTCCCCCTCCAAAGTAAGCTTAACACGAGACCATATCACTTGAAATCCGCCCGTATGGGCTTGAGATAACTCAACAGTGCCGTAAGGAAAGACTTGGGTTACAGTGAATGGTCCAGACCAGCGGGTTTTAAGCTTTCCTGAGAAAATCTTTAATCTAGAGTTAAAGAGGAGGACTCGATCACCGACGTTGAAAACGCGATTTTTGAATCTGGAGTCGTGAATCCTTTTTTGTTTTTTCTTTATAGATCAAAGAGTACTCATAATCTTCATCACTGAGCTTCATTAAGTATCAATCATTGAACTTTCCCTATGGTCACCAGTGTTTTCAGATCAAAGTTTTATTTTTAAGCCCATTAGCCTTGTGTTCAAGCTCGATCGAAAAAAGGAATGCCTTCCCATACACAAGCTTGTAAGGATTTACACCCAGTGGTGTTTGGAAGCTTGCGAGAAAGCCCATAAAGACTCGAGCTTAACTGACCCAGAGGTACGATTTTACGCCACTTCCTTTCAAAGAAATCATTTCAAACCACGATTAGATACCTCAACTTGTCCCACTTGTTTGTGATGATTACGCGTTGGAAGAGACGATGAGCTGACTCCGTATTTAAGCATGACATTTAGCAAATTGGTTCAATGCAAAATGGGTTTCCTCGATCACTTATGAATTGCACGATGGGTACCGAATCTGGCGAAGAAGATTTAAGAAATTTGCAAACAACTCGTCGTCATTGTGGGGATCGCTTTTTGCTTCAACCATTTAGCTAAATAATCAACGGCCACGAGGATGTATTAGTTGCCTTTTGATGATGGGAAAAGCCCCATAAAGACATGCCCCAGACGTCAAAGATTCACAAACTGGATTGAGTTGTTGGCATCTCATCCCGTTGTGAAATTTTTCCATGACGCTGGCACGAGTTGCAGTGTTTAACCAACTCAATGGGCAAATCTTTGTATATTGTGGGCCAAAAGAATCCAATCGACTACTTTTCTTGCTGTGTTTTAGCACGAGATGTCCACTCGGTGGACCATCGTGGCAAGCATAAAGGATGTCATAGGGCTTCTTGCCAAAAATACAACGTCGAATAACTTGATCCCACAGATTTTAAACCAGAAAAGGGATCCTTCCCAGAAATAATGCTTCACGTCATTGAAGAAAATTTCTTTCTCTGGTTTGAACATCCCTTGATCACAAATTTCCGCATGGGTAGTTTTGCGAAGTCAGCAAACCAAAGGGTAACCTATATCACGAACAGCAATCGAACTAAAGTTTTTCAAGAGGAAACTGTTTCATTTATCTCTTTTGGATCGAGTTTCATTCTTGTGAGATTCTCTAAAAGCGTGATAATGATTCAGCTGCTTAGTTGTATGTTCAAGCTCAATCATAAGCTTAAAGACTTATGAGTGCTATTGAGCTTATTATGAGCTTATGAGATAGAAACTTATCAATTGAAAAGGAAAGATGAGAAACAAAAGCTTATGACAGAATAAAACTTAATTTCATTTAAAAAAAACTTGCTTACAATACTTGAAAAGAAAATACAAAAGCTTAAAAGAAGTTATATAAACTACACTAAAAATTAAGCTAAAAATTAAAGAGCTAAAAAACTAGATGCTTGTGTGTGTGAAATGTGGGACTATTTATAGCCCCTTGGTGAACCTTCTAGTCCTTCCTTGCTTCATACGCTCCCTTCCATTTCATCCGTACGATTTTCCAATCATTGGATCATAATTGTTGGTCGTTGGATCAAGTTTGTGTACACACGGATTACCAAGCTATCATTCCTTTGATGTGACGTCCTTATGCTAGTTATGTGAGTATATCTAGTGTAAAAATCATCATCTCTTGTGCTTCTTTGAGTCCACATGGCATTAGTGAGCCAATGAGGGTGCTTGATTTGACTAACTTGTCCTTGCCATCTTGTTGTTCTTCACTTGAATAGTCTAAATTAACCTTCAATTGTGAAAAGCCCCTTTGTTTTGACTGAGTGGTGTTTTGGGAGAGATGATGAATAGTAACCATGGTTGGCGCCTTTTTTCTAACTGAATTGGGTAAAAACTTTTTAAACTTTGGCCTATTGTCAATGTTAGTCCTTCTCTTTGTTTTAATAAAAGCTTAGTGTAAAAGGACTTTTAGAAATGACATAAATGGTCCCTGTGGTTTTAATAAAAGGGGAATGGGCTTAGGGTTTTGGATCCAGGTAGGTTTTTTAATAAGTTTAGGGCCCATTAAGCCTAGGGATCATTAGTGTAAGTTTCTGAAACTTGAGGGACTAGATTTGTAACTTTGGTTTTTTGTCTTATAGTGTTGACTTTGAGAGTTGACCGAGGTTGACTTTTTGACTTTGGCTTTCGGCTCTTGCACACTCTTCCGTTCTCGTATCCGTGTTTGCCCGTTTTTGACGGTTTTCTTGTGATTTTTGTCTTATCCGTACCTGCACACAACTTGATACGTTCTACAACTCTTTGAATACCAATGATCAAGATGCTTTAGATTCCGCCGCGGGTGGAAATTTTCTAGATAAGATGCCTCGTGATGGTTTGGCCATTATTGAGAGTAAATCCAAGGTTCGTTATTCAAGAAGTCGTGCAATTGAACCAAGAGCAAGTACGAATGCTCCTCTTTCTACTTCTACACCTTCTAATTCTTTTGAATTTCAACAACTCGCCGCTTCTCTTGAAGACAAAATGGATATTCGAATGAGCCGATTAGAAAAGATGATTAGTGAAAAGAATGTTACGACTCCTGCTACCATCAAAGCAGTCGAGGGAGTTTGTGTTACGTGTGGTGCAAATCATAACTTCAACAATTGTCCGTTAAATCTTTAGCAATGATGACTGGTAACTTGTTGTCACCCTCCAAAAATGCATATTCGAGGTGGGGAGGTAAGTCCTTGAGCTCGACCTCGGGAGGTTCATCAATTGATGTTTCATCGGTTTTGGCTTCACAAATCTTAAGTTCTTTTCTAACCCCAGGAAAATAATTTGCATGGTTGGGAAGTGGTGATAAGGGCTCACTATTTAGGATAGCTTCAAGAAGAAGAATGTCCTTTTCGGGATCACATTCGGCATCATCAATTCCTGACTTATATGAAGTATCAGAAAGTTCAGCCTCGATTTCTTCAAGAATGAAATCACTACCCTCGAATGGAGTGAGGGTGGGAGAAGTGGTATCAACAATTGGTTCAAAGGAAGGAGTGGAATTTCCATTTGCTAATACTTCCGAGAAACCTAAAATCTCTTGAGAATATTCCTCACAAGCTATATCAATAAAGTCGACCTTGTTAACTGATTCTATGGCATTGTAGGAGAAATTTTTCGTATCACCTACTTTGAAAGTCACGGATTGGTCATCATGTCTTAAGGTCATCTCTTCACCGTGTACATCAATCAAGGCTCTTGCCGTTCTTAAAAATGGTCTTCCTAAAATCAACGGGACTCTAGGGTCGGCATCATAGTCAACTACCACAAAATCGGCTGGAAAGTAGAAGGTTCCAACCTTCACAAAAACATCTTCGGCTATGCCGGTGGGAGTGGAGATTGATCGGTCGGCTAACTCGAGTATCATCCTAGTTTTGGTCAGTCTTTGGAGATTAAGCTTTTCAAAAACGGAGAGTGGCATTAGATTGATGCTTGCACCGAGATCGGCCAGGGCCAAGTCATCCAACTCTGGAAATCGCACGTATAGAAATCTACCTGGGTTCATTAATTTTCGGAAATGTCTTTAGGATGACTGCCGAGCAATTTTCATTAACCGGTGTTTTGGTTAATTCCAAGATCTTGTCTTTGTTATTCAAAAGTTTTCTGAAACATGTGAGCAAACTTAGTGCATGTGCAGGAGAAGCATCCGCGATGCTCAGCTCGAAGTGTAGATTCCGAAAATTTCCATGAATTTTAAACTGAAAAGGTCACATTTTCGCGGATTTTTCCTTGTTATCCCTAGATGGATATGTAACTCATTTTTGTTTTAGGCATGACAACTGGTCATCAACTTGGACTAGCAGGAGGTTGGACGTTCTTTGGTAACCCCGTTAGGAAAGCACGTGTCTTTGTCACCTCGGTTTCAACTTCACCACCGGTGGTGGAATTTTGAGGTCCTTTCATACGAAACAACCTGCTTCGTGTGGTGGTATTACTTTCAGTTCACCCTTTCGGATTAGCAATTGTTGTTGTAGGAAGGAAAACCTGAACCGATGTAGAAGGCTTGGTTGGAATTTTCGATTTTGGTGAGCTAGTCGGTTATGTTGGTCATTTGGTTTTGCCATGTTTTTGCATAACAGCATCATTTGAGCATTGACAGAGCTCTCAAATCAGTTTTTGATCTCACCGAAGCTTGATGAGCTGGAGCTTTTGGTAAGCTGGGTGTTGATTACCGGGGGTTGTTACATTGGGGCTTGGTTGTTGAAACTGGGGTCGTTGGATTTGACCTGGTAATAACCATCTTCACTGGTTTTGGTTTTGGTTCAACGATTCTGATTGTTGGCTTGGTTGTTGTGTTGATGGGAGGAATAATCCGGGGTTCTGATTTGGTTTGCCATCGGTTGGCGGACGGTAACCGGTATTTCCATGGTTAAAATTGTTGCGGCTGTTGCGAGCGTTATTTCTTGGATGTTTTCTCGGTTTATTGTTGCTATCGGTAGCGGACAATTTTCTATATGAGTGGGGCACCACGCAGGTACAACAAACTTTGCTCAAATGCTTTTACAGGAGCGGGAGCTTGAGTTTGGTTTTTTTATCGAGAATCAATTCTCTAACCATTATCTTTCAGCTCCGAAAATCGGATGAAAATGCTGGTTGGAAGAGATTTGTACTTACTTGGAAACAATGGCTTGCTTCGTGGTTGACGAACTTTAGATTTGCTCTCGATGTGATTTTTAGCATTCTCGAGGCATTTTATCAGAAAGTTACCACCCGCAGCAGAGTCAATGAATCTTGATCATTCGATTTAGGGCATTATTGAATGTATCGAGTTGATGCAATCTGGAAAACCATGATGAGGGAATCCACATTATAAAAGATCATTGAAACGGTCCCAAGCCTCATAAAACGTTTCATCAAATTTTTGCTGAAACCTCGTGATTTCATTTCTGAGATTTGTAGTTTTAGAGGGAGGGAAGAATTTGTTAATAAATTTCGAAACAAGATCATCCCATGTTTCAATTGATCGAGGGGGTTCTTTTTCCAGCCAAATTCGGGCTGCCCCTTCGAGAGAAAACGGGAAAAGCATAAGTTTAACCGACGTATTTGGGACGTTCGGGAACTTCATCGTAGAAGTGATCTTGTTGAAATAACGGATGTGAGCATGTGGGTCTTCTTTATCATTTCCAAAAAATTGCTTATTTTGGACAAGATTCAGAAGACCATGCTTGATCTCAAAGTTATTCGCGGTGATTTCCGGAATAACTATCGCATCCTCGTACCCCTCGGTGGGTGCTTCGAGCAGTTGCGCCATAGTACGAGAATATCAGGCAATCGTTACTAATGGGAGGATTATCAGGTTTCTCAAGATTGGATGACTCAACAGAAGTTTGTCGGACTTGTTGTTGTTGACGTTTACGGGCTTGAGAACGAGTGCGCATGCACAAAATAGAAATTTAAAAAGAAAATTTACACTATTTTTTTGGTTTTTTTAATGATTTATTCACAATGTATTTAACGGACAATGAGATAAGACAACTTCAACCAAATAATCTACTTACTTCACGGTAGCTCTCAAAAAGATAAACGAAAGGTGAGCGAGGTAGTAGGAATAGCGCGAAGCTTAATTCTATCCTTTCGGGTCGTAGTTCCTTGGAACAACCACTACTTATACCCACTTTGTAGACTTGTTTAACCTTCAAGGTGAGCCGGTATGTGTAAGAGGAACAAATGGGCAAGTTTTAATCTTTGATTCGAGTTGGAAAATTTAGATTGTTCCACACGTTAGGAAACATTGATAAATTTGGAGTTTAATTTTTTTCTTTTTTTTGGACAATTTTTTTTATATTTTGATTTTTTCTTTTATTTTTATATTAAATTTTAATTAATAAAAGAAAATGAAAAATATTTTTTGTACGTTTTTTTTTCTTTAAAGAAAATATTCACAGGTTCAACCCAAGTTGTCACGTAACGATATTCGCTTAGCTCCCCGGCAGCAGGCGCAAAAATTGAGACGCAGATAACTTTACACCCTTTTTATGTATCACTAAAATATAAAGGAATATATAAAAATACACAAACAAGGTCTCAGGATCGCGAGACCAAGAAAACAGGAAGCAGTATAGAGTGTTCCCGGGTCGTTATGTCCCAACGAGGCTAGAGATGGATATCGAGTCACGAATGTTGATTGGAGTTTGAATATGACAAGATGAGGTTATGATTTGGAAACTAACACTGAAAAGCAAATGTATATAAAAATAAACAATAGAACACAAATTTTTTTTTTTTGAAGCTAGAACAAGAAATAAAAGCTAGAATTGGGAAAATATTAAAACTTTTACATAAAACACAAGTAGTCAAATAAATTAAGACATTAATAAAAGCTAAAACTGACTATAAATAAGCAATACAAAAAGAAAATTAAAGCAAAATTAAACAAGATAAACACAACAGTACTACAAAAGTACTAAACGTACTAAACTCCAGTACTAACTTTAAGTTAATACTGCTAGGCTTAAGTTAATACTGCTAGGCTTAAGTTAATACTGCTAGGCTTAAGTTAATACTGCTAGGCTTAAGTTAATACTGCTAGGCTTAAGTTAATACTGCTAGGCTTAAAAGTAGCAAAAAATGAACTAGCGTTCTGCCAATAGATAAGTTTAAAGTTAGAAAAGAGAGACTTACACACCCTTGCTCAAAAACAGGGTCAACAAACAATGAATTCTACAGCTCTAGCTAGTCCCCCCCCCCCCCCCCCCCCCCCCCCCCCCCCCCCCAACTTTTATAAAACAAGTAGTGAGAGTCCATCAAGCCATCCAGACTGGCTTTTCTTTCCATATCATAAGATGTGGTTTATGTGAGAGTGATTTTGTATTTTTCTCTTAACTACTTAACTTTTTAAACTTACTTATTAGAGCAGCTTATAAACAAGCTGTTGTATGAGAGCTTTTTAAACACTAAACGTCACAATGGAAGAAAACTTAACATTTGAAATGGTAATTGACTTGAAAACTAACTTGCATTAAACTTGAAAAATGTTACAAAGCTAAAGTAAAAGCCTGTAAATGACTTAAAATGCTAAAATTATTTAAAAAATAATGATTACTAAAAACTAAAAAAATAGACTGCCTCAAAGGCTTACAAATAAGCTTATTTATGCCGAAGTCTTGGACTTGCAGCTTGTGCTACTTTGAGAGATAAACAAGTGTGCTAGTTGTGTGAGGTGATATCTAAGGCATAAGCCCAGCCTTTTGATTTCTTTTGGCTTCTTTGGAAGACAATCTCAGCCATCGAAATGCTTTGGAATGGAGCGGATGCCAACATGACTTCTAAAGTCTGGGGGGGTAGTAGTAGGGTGTTGAGTGATTTTTACAGAAGAACTATGGAGCAAAAACAGGGTGCTGGCCGGTTTTGGTATTGGCGGGAAAGCTGGGGAAAGGGTTTATACAAGTTGGGTTGTGACAGAGAGAGGTTGAAGATGATTAAGGGAATGCTTGGTTTGTGTACAAGAAAGGCCCCTCCACATCACACTTCTTTTCATTCTCTATTTCCACTTTTCTTTCTTTTATAAATGAAGTTTCCCAAATTGGCGTAATCAGTCCCTGTGGTTTATTTATTATATAACTTAGGGGGGTTGGCATTTTGACCCCTCATGTTATTATTTTTCTTTGCTTTTTTCTTCTCGGAGTAGACTTGATTTTGATTTTGGCTTTGATTTCACACACTTTTCCATCCGTGTCATGTTTTAGTTCTTTTTGATTGGTTTTTTCGCCCTTTGTGGAGATATCGTTCACTGCTCATAATTTAGCAAAAACAAGCATATATTTGGCATTTTAAGTCCGTTTTTGGTTATTTTAGCTCATTTTTAAAGGTAAAAGGTATGTGTAATTAAGCACATACCACAAACCATTGTAGCTACTTCTTCCACTGAAGCAGAATATATTGCAGCTGCTAACTGTTGTGGTCAGGTACTTTGGGTTCAAAATCAAATGATTGATTCTGGTTCAACTTTATATGAACACATTTTTTTATTGATAATCAGAGTACCATCTGGCATTGTAAAAAACCTGTTTCTTCACCAAAGATACTAAGCACATAGAAATTTGGAACCAGTTTATTAGAGATGCAAATGAGAAAAATCTTATTCAGGTGCTTAAGATTCACACAAATGAAAATGTGGCTGATTTATTGACCAAAGCCTTTGATGGACCAAGATTCAATTATTTGGTGGTCCACATTGGGATGCTCAATCCCTAAGTGCTAGGCTTGAGGGGAGGATTTGAGTCCAAGGGGAGGACTGTTGTTGTAATATTTTCTAAATAGTTAGTTTTTCGTTTGTTTTTCCACTTAGTTTTTCTTGTTACAATTTTTTTTCTACTGATAGTTTTCGTTATTACCCCTTAGTATGTGGTTAGTTTCTTATGATAGTTAATTTTTCCTTTTCTTTATATATGTTTTGTGTGTTTTTTGCGTCTCTATCTTTTTGCAGAGTATCATTCATGGGGTGAGGGGAGAAGGGTGGGAGGGGGGGGGGGGGAGGGGAGGTGGTTTAGCCACTTTTTAAGTTTATTCATGGACATTGTGGCTATTCTTTTGATGATACAAGAATTCCTTCTGGTTGGATAAGTGTTTCTTCAGGTAATGCAAGAGTTCCTATGGTCGCCTTACTGTTTCTACTGCTTAACATTCTACTGGTTAAGGTAGTTTACTTTAGAGTTGACTTTCTTTGTGCGGGATACTTATTAAAATTGTGTTTATTTTAATCAAAGATTTACTTGCGATTATATGAGCATTTAATTATCAAAGGTACCTATTTAAAGGGATAATTCCTGTTTTCTCTCATTATAACAGAGTTACCTTTTACAATCAAACCCTAATTTTTTACAAGCTCTTTACTCGTTCCACTCACTCTTTGAAAACTCAATTCCCTTTCTCTACCAGTAGTAACTCTCCATTGCGATCATCCACCAGCACTAACACTCAACCCCATTTAATACTCAACAATGGCCGCACTCAAGTATAGAGAAGAACACAATAAGGTGGTGGGGGGGTTTGGGAGGGGGGTTTCATGGAAAAAACCTCCAAAGGTAGCGTGATTATCACCAAGTACTCGACTTCTTGAGGGGTTCGCACTTCAGGTATGCTCTTACTAATGACCCCATCATCTTTGACTCTTTGGTCAAACAGTTCTGGTCAACGGCTTCACTCAGGGCTCCTGAGTTAGGCTCTCCAGCTATACTGGCCACGATTGATAGGACTCCCTACACTATCACTGAAGATACTGTAAGGCGTCAACTTCAATTGGGTGATGATGGAGGTATTGATGACTTGCCCATTGCTGATATATATTTGGGTATGGATAATCTTGGTTACCCCACTGAAGGCAAGCTAACCTTCTATAAAAAAAATTCTCACCTCAGTGGAGGTTCTTGGTTCACACAATCCAACATTGTCTCAGTTCCAAATCTGGTAGCTGGGATCAATTTGGAAGCCCACTGACTATAGCTCTTATTTGTTTATCTGATGGGAGAAGGTTTAATTGGTCATATTACATTTTCAAGGGGATGGTACATAACATCAGTAATGCTAAAAGGTTTCTTATGTATCCTCGTTTCCTTTAAATCATTTTGGGAATAGAAACTAGGAATACTAAACCATTATATGTTTCTAAAAAGCTATCTAAGCAAACTTTTTGCTAAACTTTGAGGTTAACTTTTAATGGGGACACATGCCACTTTTTGCTGTATGCTTCCCCTTGCTCAAGCTACTATTGCATGTTGATGGTACAGGGGATGTTGCAACAGATGTCCTTATACCATTCCTGAGACTATTCAAGAGACAAGGCCTGAGCCTGATCATTCTCAAGACATCAACCAATACCACCAAGAACAACAACAGGACATATTTCCTCCAGTGTTTGAGCAGGGTCACACTTCAGACCCCAACATTGCCTCTTTTTCAGGAGCACATGAGTCTGATCCTGACCTTTTCACTTCCACAAATGTGGAAGATGAAACACTGGGAGGATCTTTCCACACCACTCCTCCCAGGTCCACTCAAGTTCCCCCTGAAGGTCCAACCTCAGGAGGTGCTGAGGACCTTGCCACACTAACTGCTTTGTCTTCTCTAGTGTCTGAACTTGTGCAGAAAGTTAGTACCTTGGAATCAGAGCTTCAGGCACACAAGTTGTTATTTAAGGAAGTGGTGGGTACATTGGTTAAGAAGGTTAAAGCTTTGGAGTTGAAACTCAACACAAGGAGCAGGAAGGTGGTTATGAGTGAGTCTGATACCGAAGAGCAGGATGTGGATCCTTTAATCAAATTGGCTAAGGCTGCTGCTGCTTCAGATGCTCATGTTGATGTTTCTCCTGGTGCTGATGTGTCTCATAGTCCACCTCATCCTACTAGTGAAGGTTCTACTACTGGAGGTTTTTTTTTTCCTACTGATGTTCCTTTCTATTGGTGCTCCCTACTGGTCCTTCACATGTGTCTCCTGGTAGCACAAACTATTCCACCCGTAGTTCTGTTCTGCTGCTGAAAATATTCCTGCTATAGTGGTATACACCTAAAACTCAGTCATCACTATCAGAGATGCAAGAAAGGGAAAAGTGTTGTGTTGAAAGAACCTACTCCAACTTATGATAAGACTTCATGAAATGGAAGAAGAAATGATTAGTTGGAGGCTGCTCAGAGATTACAAGCTCAAGAACTCACCGATTTCGAAAAGCAAAGAGTTGAATCTCTTATGAAAGATGCTAATTTTGCTAGGCAGATGTCTCAAGACTTTGAGATGACTGAAGACTAAAGAAAGAGACAACAGGAGGTTCTTGCATCTGCTGCAAACAACTCAGATGCTGCTTGGGACATCATTTTGGCTCGTCTTCAAGCAAATCCGAACGATCTTCCACAATTTTCGGGTGAATTTACTGATGATGATTTTGCAGCCAGGATGGTTGAGTTGGTCAATACTCGACGAAAAGAACTTACTGAACAATGGGCTAAAGAACGGAGGGAGAGGCCTATGACACCATCTCAGCTCAGGCAATATATGCGCACTTATGTGAAGAATCAAGGTCCTGCTGTATACTCTACTCGTTGGACTATGGCTCAAGTTCGAAAACTCTCTCCTGAACAGCTTGAAGAAGAGTTTGATAAGATCTAAAGAGCTGTTGGATTCACAAGGGGTTTAAAACGAGATGGTAGTCCAATGACAAGTGACTCTTCAAGAAAACTAAAGACTCGTGATGCTGAAGTAACCGCTGAAGCTCCTTATCACGGTGTTCCACAGGAAGAAGAAAGTTGCAAACTCTTCTCGAAATGTTTCACGAGAGGAAGTTGCTGCTCCTCCTCATTCTCAGGGGATATTCCAGCCGCTCAAGTTGAGGTTCCTTCTCAGAAAGCTACAATAGAGGATGTTGACGCTCCTTCTAACCTTGCTTCTACAGCACAACACACTGCCTCCTCACTTCAAGAAGGTTGGTACAAGATGAGCGATTGGCAGAAAAGGTGTCATGCTTCTCAATCTACCATTCCAATTGAAGAAAGGAGATCCTGAAGCTTGACACAAAGTTTGATTAATAGCCTCCGATGCGGATTCTGCTTCTGATGATGATACACCTATTATTTTTATGCTGTCGTTGACTAGGAGTTATTGCCTACGGGGTTAGGCTCGATCAATGCCTTCTACAGGCTCGACAACTCTTGCAAGTACTTCACAAGTCTTTGGGAAATCCTTCACTTGGTTACTAGAGCAGACTTGATGACAATCTATGGTCGTGTGATGACATTTTATCAGGATAAGAAAGCTGCGGGAGTTGGTCTTGTTCTTTAGGGAGATCTTAAGGGTTTTGATGGATTCCTCTGAAGTGTATGATGGTAGTGATGTGGAAGAACCAGCACACCTAGAGTATTCAAAGCTGGAGGCTATATTCGTTTCTGGTGTTTCATGTCTGTTAGAGACAGTTAAGTGGCTAGTTTTGTATATATTTGTGGATAAGAAGTATCTCTCTTGTCAACACACCCTTTTCATAAGGATGCTAGATCATCAGTGGAAATTTTTCAGGATTACATGGGCAATGACTTACACGCGGTTCAGTTGATTGCCTTTCTCAAGAAACAAATTTTTGATTCCTAGCGTCCTAACGGTCATGAATGGTACCTGTTAAGTTTGTTATAGATATCATAAATTCTTTTTGCTATTTAAGTATATTATGGATTATATAAAGTTTTATGTTGAATCTCATACGTATAGCTTTTGCATAGATGCTCCTTTATTTATGTTTAGCGCGCATCAAGTTTTGCTTCTGGAAATAGTTTTTGGCATGCTGCTTGGTTTTATTACAGTGTATTTTGTACAAACAGAGCCATTTTAAGGGATTAGGTGTTGTTACCACCGCCCACAAAAAATGGTGTTAACTCACCATGTCTCACAGACAAGAAGAGTGATTCACCATGATGGGTTACGGCTCTGTGTGATTTCCAATCCGTTGATGGTTGCCAGGTTACTCAAAACTGGATGTTTTCACTTTGCCATATTTCTTGGGAATGTAATGGGCTGTCCATAGCAAACGGCTCATGGTAAAGACTTGCCAAAATCTGTTGATAGCTGTATGTTTGACCTAAAAACTATATGGTTTTCACTCACCAGGTTGTTACAACTAAGAGTGGCTAGTCTAAGAGGGTACGACTCTTGGTAAAGACTTTATCAAATCCGTTAATGGCTGTGATGATTTGCCAAAAATCATTAGGGTATTTCTAATTAACCAATGTTTTCATGTTCTAAGTTTGGACTGGTTCTTACCTCACCAGGGTTGATGTCTTGCTTCCCACCAAAGAGTTAGCTATCCCAAGAGTTAATGGCTACTTGTAAAGCTTCATCAAATCCATTACTTTTCTTTGATTCACCTCTCCCAGGAGTTAACACACCATGGGATGTGATGAGAATAGTATGTAACCCTGACTTGATGGATATCATGTTGCTGCAATGGTTCTTTGATGCTGCTAGTTCGATGTTGCTAGCTCATGGAATTTTGAAGATTCAACAATGTTGCTGCTGGTTCAAGGTTTCATCGTCAGCATCCATTGGTTTTGTGTTCCTACTTCTGTTAAGTCTCAATCCTCAAGCTCACAAGTGCAGATCTATCTAGAAACTTGAAGTTAACAGGGTCAAATTCAAGTTTAGGGGAGGATTGTTAGGAATATTGTAATAGATAGTTACTACTAGTAGGTATTTTTTATTTTTTTTGTTATTTTCTATTTTTTTTCTTTTTTTATTATGTTTCGCTTTATTTTATTATATTTTTTTTTTTTTTTTATTTTTTTTATTTTTTATTTTATTTATTTTTTTTTTTTTTTATTATTTATATTCTTTTATTTATTCTTTTTTTTTTTTTTATTTATTCTTTTTATTTTATTTTTTTTTTATTTTTTTTTTTTTTTTTTTTTTTTTTTTTTTTTTTATGTAGTTTCCTACTGGGTAGAGTAAAAGTTCCGGCTGGTAGGTATGGTAGTTCTTACTGTAAGGACTAAGTTATAGTTAGTGCTGGCAGAACAAAAGTTATTCCTGCTGGTAGAACGTTATTAGTCCTGGTAGTATTATGCTTACTCCGGGTTGATAGTATAGTTAGTTAGTGATAAGGATGTGCATGAGATATCCTAGGAAGTGATAATACTTATCTCTTTAGCGAGATTAGGCTAACAGGTGGATTGGGTTTCATGTGTTTTAAGAAACCGACGTTGATAGATGAAAACCATCGATTGGGAAAAACACTTTTTTTATTATAGAAAAGTCCATTAGAGGATCATTGTTTTGAGTAATTCTTCTTTAACTCTGTTGTTTATATTCCGTGTAAACCATAGTTTAATTTTGTTAGAGTCTCTCCTTAGAAGTTGCTTGTGATTACATAAGTACTCTAAAACCTCAACAGGCTTGAAGATCTATCTAGGGTAGGACCTACTCGGTCCTGACATTATACTTTTACAAACCTATGAATTCACTCAACAATATGTTGACGTTTTAAAGCAATGTTTTTTAGGAGGTCAATAAGCATAGGGTGCAAGGGATACATTGGTGGTTTTATATTTTGGGATGTCACGTGCATGAAGATTGGTTTGATTTCATTTTAGGGATATTTGTTATGAAGTAGTATCTTTGTATTTTGAGAAACAATTGTAACAAGTAAAGCTTAGGCTTTTGATAAATCAAACGCTTTGTTAAATCCAGTATCATTATTTAAATGACTTTTTGGGTCGTTCTTATATTATTTGTGTTATTGATCTATGAAAGTACCTCCCCAACCCAATTCCGATGCGACTAATTGGGGGTGTTACAGATGTCTGGAAATGGCATAGGTGGTACATTAGGGTGAACAACAGGCCAATGTCAGAGGACGGCTCCTTCATGTCTTTTCTTACCATTTTTGTTTTTGTCTCTGACCTTTCGCTTGAATTAGTGAGGGCCGTTTGGGTTAAATGATCAGCTTTTTCCTGCAGGTTCTTTGTTGTAGTTTTAAGTGCCCTTATGTTCGAGTCTGTGTTTTTAATGAATTTCTTAATCCATTCATCATCCGCGTCCTGTTTTTTAATTGATTCTTCATAGAATTTGATGATAGTTTCCTCCAAGGATCTCATATACTTGCTCTGTTCAACAGCCTTATCCTCTTTTGTAAGAGGACAATCATTGGTTGGATGCGCCCCTTCACAAATCTTGCGACTTACTTGAATAGCATGGATATTTTCTTTAAGTTTCTTTGTATCAACGTTATCCGAGCTATCGTTGATGCATTCCCTAGTAGTTTCTTCATCATACCAATTATGTGAATGGTCTGCCATGACTTGTATTGATTTATGGGCTTGAGCTGGTGACATCAGAGGAATGAACCCTTTAGAGTCGAGCCTTATATGGGTAGGGATGTCTAATCCTGTGTAGAAAATCTAAACTTTTTTATGATTATTCAGATTGTGTTGCGGACATCTAAATAGTAGATCATTGTACCTTTCCCACGCATGATACAATGTCTAGTCCATCTATTGTATGAAATTGCGGATTTTTTTTCTAATTTCATGGTAGTTTTAAAAGGCAGACAATATCGCCTGATGAATGCTTTCTCAAGAAGATCCCATGTAGTGATTTAACCTTGCGGGAAAGCATTTTTATTTCCATCCTAAAAGGCTGAGCCCGAGAATATAATAGGAGACTACCCTAAGCATAACGACATCGTGAGTGACGCAAGAGAAGTGGAAAAGATCTATGATCTTTAATACCCTTCGCATATGTTTGTGGGCATCTTCATCATCAGTACCTTTGAAAAGTTTACGTCTTAATTCCCTCATAAAGTTGCCATTGATCTTGAATTTGATGTCACCGTCGATCTCGGGTTTTACTATGCCTGGTCTAATGTTATATTGAATCAAGGCCAGGTATTGCTCCATAGTGAGCGTGCTGATTTTCAACATATATCCACTCATATATAAAATTAAACAAAAATGGAAAACACTAAATTAACAACAAAAGAATATGATGAAATAAAAACAGATATATACAAAATTTTCAATTACATACTAATGTTAGCTCGACAGCGACGCCAATAATACTTGATGTTATTTTCTTTTTAAAGAAATTATTTAACAAGTTTTAAATTTATAAAAACTCGTTCACCGATGTCTACACGCACTAACGGGCAGAGAACCCGGTCGTATGTAGATGTAGATTCGTACAATCCGGAGGATCGTCCCTAGAGCTAAATTTAGATTCGTTACAATTTGGAAATGTCACAGGTTTGAAATGGTTTTGAATAATTTTAGAGGAATTAACGAAGGAAGTAAAATGCGAAAAAGTAAATTGAGAAAGACTATTAGGGAGGAAAAGTGTGTTAACCTAGTTACTTCATTACTACTCTATATGACATGTTCTTAGTGCTAAAGTCTAATTTTTCTTTTATTAAGTGTGTTCTAATATTGGCAGACCCGAATTGACGACGAGGTATGTCCTATACTTCCATGGGATCCTAATTGCTTGAAGTCTCGATGTTAATGGTATCGTGGTTGTAGCTATTAATTACAACATCCAAAAGACTTATGTCTATAACTAAATAGATTATTTAACCCTCTCATGAAAGGTTCATGTACTATCTTTAGGTATGTAGGGTAATTAAGGAAGTGATTGATCGATTATTATATTAGGAGATAGATTCCAACTTATCCAAGTACTTTGTAGTCCTATGTTCTAGGTGGTTCTAATGAAAGGACTAATTGGGATTTCCAAATACTTACCTTTCATTTGCCAAAACGCAGGGATCTATGACATGCTGTAAGGATATCTAATAAAACGATAATTAAACAGGAAACATTAGATTTTGATATGTGCTTAAACATGTATCATTTATTTCTTATTATTAAGCTTAAAAGACCAAAAATACATGAAAAATGCATTGTATATGTGTGTTTTGTGATTTATATTGTGCAGGTAACGGATATATCTAAAATAGACAAAAACGAAGCAAAAAGAACAAAACCGAGCACGAGATTGGAAGAGTGCAAGAAATCAGAGCCAAAGGCGTATTTATCTCTAATGGGACAACCCGTACCCATTTTATTGGGTCGGGTCAGCCCATTAAGATTTATACTTGTAAAACCTTAAGCCTACTTAACAAGCATTTATAAATCCAAGTCCATTAATCCCTTATCATAAAACCTGGCCCAAAATAAAAGCCCAAGTCCAAACCCATCCTGGGTCAAAGTCACAGCTATACATACGTGTCGGATCCAAGGAATCACTTCACTTCATAATTAAGAACATGAAAAGTAGGAAGAAGATGAGAAGAAATGTAGAGAGAGAGAGTAGAGAGAGAAAGTGAGAGAGAAATTGATGTTTACTTGCAAAATGAAAAATAACAAATGACCAACTCCTCACTTTGCTTGAGGAGGTGTATTTATACCTAAACTAAAAGGCTTGCATGCCTTTAGTATTTCTACGGGCCGGGCTCGGGTTTACTTGGGCTTTCGCCCGATACACATGACCGGTTAGCTTAAATATAAGAGCCCGTTTACCCGTCTAGCCTATTACAACGTATATTAATTAATGACCGAGACCTAATATAATTAATGAACCAACTTCCATTGTCCGACTCAATATTTTGAGGCTAACAATCTCCCCCGAAGTGAGTTCATTGTGACACTCTTTCGTGAGATCAATGAGATTGCTTTTGTCGTTAAGCTCTTATGATCTTTGTCTCTATCAATGTTGTAGGCTTGTTCCTTCATGCTTTGTGATCTTTGATCTTTAGCCTTTGTCATTGTCTTTTGACTTCATCTTTGCGTCCGAGATCTTTAAATCTTTATCCTTCCGTCTTGATCGTCTTTGCCGCCTTGCGATCTTGTGTCTTGACCAACATGCTCATTCTTACATCATCTTGAAAGCTTGCTAACAATCTCCCTTGACAGACTTGATATCTTAGAAGGAAGATCTTGTATATCAGAGTTTGTGCGGAAGTCTTTGTCTTTAATTCTTGAGCTTTCATGATTCTTGAATCTTGATGCTTATTGTATGTCTTTGTAGTTTGAGCATGAGCATGTGGTAATGAATCTGTCTTTAGCTGGAATAAGGCATCACCATCTCCATCTTTATGTATCCTGAAATAAAACAGTTAGCAATAAAGCGTATGGACAAATATGGCTTTATCATTCGTCCGGATTTGGTTAGATTAACCTTCGATTCTGTAGGACCATTTTACAGTATAAATATTGTACCTGTGATCAGGTAGATTCAAAGAATCTCTTTGATAGTGTTTCCAGCTCAAAGCGTAGGATCTTCTAACACAGTTGTATTAGATTTACCATGTTTGCTAGTTCTCATTACTGGAACGTCTCAAAGCAGACAACACAGTAAGAGTGAATCAGATAGTTACTATCTTTCTGATT